>JTDE01002738.1:64070-103710 GCA_014338405.1 Paragonimus skrjabini miyazakii | reverse complement strand
CCGCAACTATGAAAATAGTTCTGCTGTATGCCCATAGGATCGTGCCTCACTACCTAAGCGGTCAGTAGTGCGACACACAATCCTATGAGTGTAACTGCTTTTTGTTTGACTGCTCCCCTTTGGCCTGTCTGACAAGGTTGCACCTGGAAGGACCGGAGTCCTAGTCAGCATAGCCCGCCGGATCAAAACAGCACACAAGCCTGACCACCACGCCAAGGTAGCAGAAAAGGTCACACGCATACGCACGCACACAGACGTGATTTTTCTTTCCACACGGATTACGAAGATGAATCGGTTAGGAATACTGTATTTAAAAAATCCATTGTTTACGATAACCGTCCACACTGTCAATCAAATATGTTGTTGCCCATTAACAGTTAATAATGCGATACTCGCATGGTACGACGGTTCAAACACATGGGTCGTCCGGCTGTGGAGTATATTACTAAATGATGTTTAGGCCAATCGAAAACAGACTGCTACAACTAAATAAGAAGTAGTTCGAAATGATGAGTTATATAGATCCGATAACTGAAATGCGCAGCTGTCCATCGATGAACCACCACCAGTTACTGAAAACACTACTGTGATTAATATCGGCCGTTATAAAAACCCCAGGTGACTCATTGAACAACACTGATAAATGTTTTTAGTTAGGTTGGAGACTTAGCTGAAAACATCGCTCGACATAACAGTCGATCATTATCAGTATAGACAGCAATACATCAGTAGTTCTCACTGACACTTTACGGCCACACAACCATGAAAAAAAGCAAACCCTGTACAGAAGGAGAGAAGGTAAAAGAGGAGAAAGGGAAGGGACATAAAAGCTGCAAATGGTTGCGTTCGGCATCAAGGTGCTTACATCTTGCAAACAAACAACTGAGTTGTAAGCGAAAGTAAGGCGTCAACAGGAGGAGGATGCCAGTCGATCGGACTACACCGTCTCCCTGATGTTTTTGGGGGGAACAAATATGTGCAATTTCATGCCACAAGCCTCGACAGATAAACACACCGCACGAGAAAAATGAGAGGACGTAGTACACGAACGACAATGACGGTCAATAGGTTAAAAAAAAAAGACGGGTACGTTTGTGTGCACGATATTACTATCATTCCGAACCAAGTTCCCAAATCAGAATGACAGACGAAGTCAACTTGGACGCTGTGGTGTACATTTGGTTACACGTACACAAACGTCGTCATAACCCAAACTGTGTGGGACTACAGATGTAAACTAAAAGTTGAAAGTCAGGCAAGATCGATCTCGACGGCGATTAAAAAGTGGTCTATCTGCTTGACTTACGTTAATTATGCACTGTAACGAAACGTGGGAATACAAACACGCATCGTCCAGCGAATAAGGTATACAAACAACACGTAGCCAGACGTAATAAAACAACACAAAATGGCAACAACAAATAACGGACGGTAAACAACCGTATAACAGTTGCACAATAGCTGGCGAAAGCCTGACAAAGCATTAAGTAAACAAGAGCTAAAATTGTGTAGTGTGAAGGCTGGGAACTCCATTTAACATCAGACTATTCAAGGTACGGTGTTCTACAAACAGAGTGAGGGGCACTATGCTCGCCCATAAAACACAAGCATCGAATCGAAAATTGGTATGCATCAGTAACTCAAATGATGTTCAACTGAGTCCCTAGGGTAATGTGAAGCCAAGATCAACCTAAATGAAACTTACCGGTAGGGACAAGACGATTTCCTACCAATCGGTTCATATAGGAACAACGCAACCCACAACAGCAAACAGTGATATTTTTAAACAAAATACATCGTTAAACTATACATTACCATATAAAAAGTACCACATCAAGCGTTGGAATCACTTACTAACCGCCTGAATTCAACCACTTGTGCAGTGGTTCCTTGAATGTGCTCAGTCGGAACAAGAAATTAGACTCCTCAATCCAATCAACCGGATTGCCGGTTTCTGTGGCCACATAAGCAGGTTTGTTCGCGACCCTTGGGATATCAGGATGAGACACGGCGGCCGCAGCGATAGAACTTAGTTCCCAGTCCGCATAGAAGGCCTCATCCGCGGTAGAGTACCAACCGGAATACGTGGCCTGATCCAAGTAACCACTCTGACTCAGACGGCGTCCCAATCTGTGCGATTTTTGATGATCTTGGTTTTTCACCTACTTTTGTCTTAGTCAAGCTACCCCATTTGTAATATCCGTCCTGGGGCTACAATTACAACTCGCTCCGTGCCTCACTAGCTTGACGTGCTTTCTCTGTACACTATTTTCCAGGGTCGGTACTAATACACGAGGGTCAACGCGCTGAGTCTTTGTTTTTCATTGTCGATTGGTTTTCGATAGTGAGCACATACGGGAAATTTTTCTGTGGGACCAATTCCAACAGTTGGTGAGCCCGTACTTTTCGAGCGTTTCGCTACAGTCGTCTTTTGCGGCTTAGCGAATTCGTTCCTTTGCATATTGGCATATTTGTTATTTCTCTCTATGCTCGCGTAAACAGTTGTTTTCCTCTGTTCCTGTATACGTTTAAGATATAATCATCTATATATTTTCTCAGTTCAGTTTAGTTAGTAGCTCGTGACAGCTCATTACCACGTAACCACTACCCAATGTCTGAAATGTTATCTAAGGACGTTGACAGCGTCTCCATCGGTACTAATGGGCTAGTGGTACCTCCTTTTCTGGAAATGGACCCTCTTCATTAGTTTGTTTACTTAGAAGCAGAATTGTCTGATCAAACAAGATTCTGTCATTTGTTAGCCGGGATTCCGAGTGAGGTCACCATGCAGCTTCGCGATGTTACAGTGAACCAGCCGGTGGAGCATAAGTACGATACCTTAAAAAAGGCCGTTGTTAATCGAATGACACCCTCCGAAAAGATCCGAGTGCAACAACTTTTTCACGACTGGACGCTAGGTGAAAAATACCCTTCAACATTGCCAGCAGAGATGTAGCAAATCATCGGCAACTCACATATGGACGAATCCCTCGTCAGGGAACTCTGGCTTAGTAAATTGTCAGAAGCAACACAACCAATAGTTTCAGATGTTCGTTCACAGACTCTCGCCGAGACAGCGAAAATCGGCGATCAACTAGTGGAGCGTTTTCAACCACTACTTAGTTGCTTGAGTGTATCACACTCTAGTCCACGTTTTACAGTAGCCACGCGCGGTCCCGATAACGTGGTTACCGCAAAACGTGGTCCAACAGACATTGAGGCTCTAGGAGCAGAAATCACAACTTTGCGACATGATTTAAAGAAAATTCCTGCAAACCGTTCCTCAGATTGTTGACCTGATATATCACCCAGGCGACAAAAACCGCAATCAAAAGTTGGTTGTTTTTGGTACCACGAACGTTTTAGTAACAGTCAAGCATTGCGCCAAACCTTGTACCTATGCATCGTCAAGGCGATGAAAACTCAACAGCCGAACTTTAATGCCAAACAATGCTGTCGACGCTGACTCTCCCTGTAGAAACCGGAGATACGTTCCTGGTTGATACCGGGGCGCAGGTAAGCGTGTTTCCGTCTACAAAAGACAAGGTGCCAAACCCCTGCAGCCTAAGCTCCGGGCTGTTAATGACATCCCTATAACCACATATGGACAGCGGTCCTTAACGCTTAATTTTGGCCTCCGGCGGACATTCCGCTGGGTGTTTACAACTGCCGCGGTACCTTTCGCCATAATCGGAATCGATTTTCTCCGGCATTTCGACCTTCTGGTCGATACGAGACGCCGTCTGTTAATCGATTCCAGCACCAACCTAAGCATACCCGGCACACACGCAACAGTTGCGGTAGTAACGCCCATATACGCTCAACCCGCAGCTCCTAGGCAATTTGTGGATCTCTTCACTGAGTTCCCACAGCTCGTTCGCACATCGAACGATATTCCAACAGTGACCTTTAGTGTCACACGTCACATCCGTACTAAGGGGCCCCCGTCTCAGCACGGCCTCGCCGGTTGGCTCCCGACAAACTAAAACTCGTCAGGGCAGAGTTCGAGCACATGCTCGAACTCGGAATAATACGCCCTTCCGAGAGTCCATGGGCCTCACCGCTGCATATGGTCCCTAAGAAGTCAGTTGACTGGCGCCTATGCGGTGATTACCGAAGGCTCAACAAAGCAACAGTCCCTGACAAGTACCCAATCCCGCACATGTAGGATTTAACGACTTGCTTATATGGAACAATCATTTTCAGCAAGATAGACCTAGTACGTGCTTATCACCAAATTCCGGTAGCCAAAAACGATATACCCAAAACCGCAGCTATAATTCTTTTCGGCCTTTTCGAGTTTCTTCGAATGCCATTTGGTTTGAGCAATGCAGCTCAAACTTTTTAACCCTTCATTCACGAAGTGACTCGCGGTTTGGACTTTATTTACCCTTATCTAGATGATAATTTAGTTGCTAGCTCTTCACAGGAAGAATACTTCACGCATCTTCGCACCCTACTGGAACGTTTGACCCAACACGGCGTCACAGTTAATTACACTAAGTGCGAACTAGGTAAGGCCACAATACAATTTCTGGGTCACGAGATTTCAGAAAAGGGAATCGCCGCACTCGCAGATAAGGTGAAAACCATCCATGAATACCCCGGGGTAAATTCCTTCAAGCAATTTCGTCGTTTTAGTAATCTGGTCAACTACTACCGACGTTTCATACCTCGCTGTGCGCATATAACGCGGCCAATGATCGATCTTCTCCGCGGAGGAGAACGCAAATTCCGGTTCACCGAGGTTGCACGCGCAGCGTTCATTGGACTCAAGGATGTGGTCACCGACTTAGCTCTGCTTGCTCATCCTGATCCGAACGCATCACTATCAATCGTAACCGACGCTTCGAGCACGGCTGTTGGTGCTGTTACAGCAATTCGTTGGTAAGCAGTGGCAACCTTTAGTTTTCTTCTCCAAACGCTTACAACCCGCGGAATCCCGCTACAACACATTTGGTAGAGTTACTGGCAATCTATCCGGGCATCCACCACTTCCGGCATTCGGTAGAAGGCAGGACCTTCACGGTTTACACTGATCACAAACCGTTAATGCAGTATTTAAACTCTTCATCCGACGGGCATTCCCCAAGGGAAGTTAGGCACCTGGACTATATCTCTCAGTTTACAATTGATATACGACATATCCCAGGTACCGAAAACTGCTACGGATGCTGTTTCACGCGTCCATAATCTCAGCGCATCTGCTGACATTAGCATCGATTCGGAAGCCATGGCTGCCGCGCAAGCCACTGATCCTGAAACCGAGCATCTTCGTCAAAAGAGCTTTCTCAAAATCCATCCCGTACCTCTGACATCGTCAGAGGGAAGAATTCTCTGCGACACTTCTCGGGGCACACTTCGCCTTGTAGTAGCAACAAAAAGCGTTCCGTCTCCGGAACCCCCTGCAACTCCCACAACCCCAACCCTAGCTCCCTCTACCCCTAGGCATAATCGTCTTGATAGAGAGTTTCGCAAGCCAGTACGCTTTTCAGAGTATGTTAACATTTTGTGTTTTTGGAAATGACGTTTCTTTTAGCATAACACATACGTACAAAATAAATTGTTCGCGTTGACTCCCATGCCTTTGCAGTTATCTCATGCGTTACCAGGTCCGCAACCCCAACGGCGTTGTTCTGGACCAGGTTTATTCGCACGCTAACCCTTTTCTTTCTTGAGTCTATCAATTTTAGACAAGAACACAAGAAGAAAAAACGAAGACAGTCACATTCAAAATCGCAGGGTCTATAATGTCGTCGGCTGTAAAATTATTTAGTCGACCGGATACGTTGACACGGTGAGTTATCCATTTCCGCCTTTCGTGCGAGTATCTCACGGTGTGTTGTCATTTACAGACTATCCGAACATGATGCATGGAGAGACAACTCCCAGCTACCTATCGTACAGCACTGGACAAACCTACCCCGTTTTCTATCGAGAGTTTTTACAGTTGGGCAGCCCACTGCGATAGAGAGGAAACGCACCGAAGACTAAATAACTTAAATAAAGGAATCCTTCCAGCGCAGCAGCCATTGTTCGACCGACCCTCTCCCGAACTTTGACATTCTCCGTACCATGTCTTTAGTCTTCGGGTGTATCACCCTGTAACGAAGGCATGTGTAATACTAGCCTTCCGAAGGAGAGCTGTGTAGCGACTATAATAACTGATACTTTTCATAATCGCATTCACATGTACATTTTTGATGATCTTGGTTTTTCACCTACTTTGGTTTTAATCAGGCTATTCCTTTTGCAATATCCGTCCCGGGGCTACGATCACAACTCGCTCTGTGGCCGGCTAGTTTGACGTGCTTTCTCTGTACACTCTACTTTCCAAGGTGGGTACTAATACACGAAGGTCAACGCGCTGAATCCTTGTTTTTAATTGTCGATTGGCTTTCGATAGTGAGCACAGACTGGGTGTTTTTCTGTTGGATCAGTTCCAACAGTAGGTAAACGTGAGCCCACGTATATAAAGGCAGTTAAATATGGAAAAGACGAATATTTCAAGGTCTGTACTAAAAATATATTCGAATAAATTACAACAATCTCTGAATGCAGTCGTTGACGCACATATTCAGTGGCACATGAGACCGAAATAGTTTTAAAAATGTTGGGAATACTACAGTTGATATTCAGTTCTAGTGCTACCCGAGGAACTTTTCCTCCAATCCACGAGGTAAAAGTTTCTCACCGGGTAAGTCAGGTCCTTTACGTTCCTGGAACAGGAAAAACAGAAATATCAGCATTTCTGTAAACAGCAACAGTAGGATTGAACGGTTATATTATCAAGTAACCACAACAGTGGGAGCAAAGATATCTCTTAAATGGAGCTAGAAGAAAAAGTATCATAGGGTCAGAAAAAACAAGCAAAAAAGCGGTGTAGCCTTAAATCACATGGTTCAATAACAGAATTCATTCAGCGTTTAACGTATCCATTCACGCACCATGTGCATTGCTCAGGACAGCTAAGAGTGATGTGCCACTTCACACGCCGCAATCTGTACGGTAGACTCTAAGAGGCACTTCAATAACAAAGAACGTATACACAATAATAATAAAAACCACATCATGCACTGAAAGAGTTAAATCGCTATATGAATGAACTATAATCTAATAAAATGAACCACAACGCGTGATTTACACAATGCAAACGACTTGTTAGAATATAGCATACGATCCATGTTTTAAATTCGAGTAATTCACTACATCCATGTTACAACACCGAGTACCTAAAACGGCAAACCAAACCACTTTGGTTTTTGATAACCAGGCTGAGTATACTAAGAAATGCGTGTAAGAAACGTATAGTCCAGCGAAACAAATGAAGTGCCGTTAAAAATGACGACCATTTGATGTGTAATTCCGGTGATACGTATATCGGTTGTATGTCATTTACCCGAGTTTCAACTGTCCCGTTCACGCACAATGAGAGTGTCACTGTCGTACAAACAACCCTATACCCCCTGACGAATTTTCAAGTCCCCCTAATCAAGCCAGCTTGAACTAATATGTATGCTTTTGTGTTCACAAAAATCTCGTTAGCGAGTCTGACTTTTCGTAGTTCTGATTGAAAGAAGTCTGAGGTAGACACGACACAACAAGTTAGGGATGAACACACGATTACCGTAACACTCAAAAAACTTCAGTAACTGTCATTGCAACAACAGGAGCAGTACGAAAACCCCTAACAGAAGCTTGTAGAATAGCTGCCGCGGAACCTGAAGAATCAAAGGTGGTGGTCAATGGGAGACAAGGCAATGCTAGTCCAACGCAATTGTAGCCACGTACAACACCGAGGTGAGTAAAAGACGCAATCACATAGTGGTTGACATCAGGGGTGTCCGTATTTGACTTCGGCTGGACACTACAACAGATGTCACAGTAATTTAGTGTTACAGTTTAAGATCGGTCGGTGAAACTGGAGTGAGGAAAACAGGACATGTAGCCAGAAATAGTTCCGGTAACACTGACACTATCTGAGGCGGTTGACTAGGTTTTTATCTAGGACAGCGCTTAGACGAACTGGATCTTCTTGGACTGAAAGAAAAAGGATGACTACAGTTGATTAACAAATCAATTCGACATTTGAAAACGGACAAAATTGCCGATACCTTCAAGCTCAACAATTCTACTAACCGCACGGTTACATCTGGTCGACCAACTAAAGCCCCGGTATATATTATTCTTTGCAGACAACTTGGAAGACCGCATAAAAATGAACATCGGTCTTGTACTACGTCAAAATGCGAAACCGGTACTCGGTTGTGCTCTATAGTAGGCTTCCAGCTGTTAATCGGAAACTGGACGGGCTTCTGATGGTAGAAACCATTCAATTAGCCAACTCCTTAGTGTGGCGAAAAAGGACCATAGATGACCGCCACTCCGCGTGGATTTCTCTACAGGACTCAAAGCTGCATTAGAGACATTCAGATACCTAACGCCAGTACCGGAAGATCTGTTCACAAGAACAAGTGTTTCAGAAAACCGGACGTAGCCACTGTGAACGACTTCGAAAACCTCCCATTATTAACACTCATGGCGACCGCAATGTTCCGGCAGGTGATAGACGCTATAAAAGACGGACGTTCCAGGTACTGTGGCTTTCCTCGGTGATATCATCAACAGTCGCTATCCAGGAGATCTGACAAAAATGTTGCTTGTAGGCCTTTTTCAAACAAAGGGGTACGCGATCAGTTTGACGACAAAGAAATACAACTTCTTAGTGAAACCAGATGTGGGGTTTAGCAGTTCACTTCGACTGCTTCGAGATACTTCATTAAATGTCGAACTAACTGAGTCTTCTAATTGTCTCCATGTCATAGTAGAATGAACAAGGGTAGTTTGTGAATGTACTATTGTGGTGGACTATGAGGCAGGAAGTGCGAGTATTCCAACTCTTAGCAAAATACCTAAACGCAGGGGGAGGTGCGTTCAAAAGCCCACAGCGAGCGGATGGAGAATGGTGTGGGCGACCGGAGGAGTCACCGCTCGACCGGATCGGACCAACGGGCGAGACATGGCACGCAAAATAGGATGGACGACCAGATCGGTGGTGCGATTATTCCAAGACTCAGAAGAATATCTCGATACGGTTGTAGAGTACGGTCAACACGGACAATACGAGCGACCGGATGAGCCATCGCTCAACGGAATCGGACCAACGGACGAAGATTGGCAAGCGGAAAACCCCCGGATAGATGGCGCCGATCACACACATAAACCGGGCAGAAATGCACACGACGTGTGAGCAGAAACCGGGGGGTATTGTGGACTGGAATTGTGATTCAAAATCGCGAGCGCGCGCGTGGCATGGTAGCTAACGAGTTGGACAATAAATATTATGCTTTATTGGACGCCTTTTCGCTACGCGGCGTACGTGAGAATTTAGAATATGATGCTGCGGACAGTCTAGTTATTCTGTCGTTAATGTGGTAAAACACCGCTCTTTTGATGCACGGCGAGGAGAAATTTCAACGTGATTCAAGCCAAATTGCCACCCAAATCAGAGGACACACCATACAACGAAATTCATTCACGACAAGGGACAGTATACACTCGCACGTTAACTCTTAACGGAACAAACGTCCAGTTATTTCAATGGACAGTTTCATATATTATATTGTGATTGACTTGATGAATAAGATCAGGAAATCTCATTCACAACCACGCTATATTTGGACCCTAAAGAACGTCGCTGATCACGTTGGACAATTTGGTCAACGGCGAAAACCGCAATTCGTCAAATGGCATAGTACAGTATATAAAACCACAGTTATCACGCCAAACACTCACTCGAATGATGCCGGTCTTCTCGAACAACGATTCACCGCAGTTACTGAGGCAAAATAAATAAACATGTAATGAAAATATAGTACAGTTGAATGAAAAAAAAACAAAAGCCGAAACAGTATGCGGTGATAAACGCACATTAATGACCTGTAGTAAATGAGTGCAGTCGAAATAAACGTTGTGAACTTGCCGCAGTGAACCCTGAAATTATTCTTACACAATTATGTAATTAATCACACATATCTGAGCAGCGTATAAAAACACGTATGAATGGCCTAGAAAAAAATATCCTCATTTATTATCTAATAAGTGTTAAACATGAAGTTGCTAAAAATGAACATCTTCAAGGTATACATTTGAAAATGAACAATGTTAGTTGCAATAGCGGAGCACAATATTGACGGAAATTCGACAGACAAGTCAATGACTTTATAATGTATTACAGACAGAGAGTGCAAATAGAACAACACGCATGAGAAGTGAAGCACATTTGGCAAGAGCACTGCTGTTACGAACAGCAACATGGACAACAAGAATGGAAAGTATTTAATGAAAAAAACTCAAAATGTCTAGATCGTTGGTGTCATGCGGGGAGTTCACATCAAAAGAGAAGATTAGCTGTTAAGAAAACAACAAGTGTTCGGACCGTCATATCACAGTTGTCAGAATCATGTGGCTATCCGCTTGTCCACTTCAACAAGTGATTGACAACGGCAGGGAACGGGAAATCATGTGAAAAAAGCTTACGAATGTGCAGGATTCTGTCAGTAAGCATTCATAGTTGATGTACACAAATGGCGGTCTTAAGAAACAGGTGAGTAGGTCTGCAACCATAACAGATATCGTCATACAGCATGGCGAAAAACACGCATACTGTCCCCCCATGAAACAATGCGAACCTGGTAAACGACTGCATCACAACGTGATTTGCTTCCTTCCGCCGATTATGAACGACTTGGGCATTTGTTAATCGTGCATCTCGTTTTATAGATACAGTAGGTTCGAACAAATATCCCATATGCTTGCATCGATCCCAGCCATGGTAGCCTGCATATTGTGTGGAATGATGTGTAAATGTTTTCCATGAATTTGTATACAGCTCACTTTGCTCGATCACATAATCGGTAGCATCCGTTTCGGATCAGTTTGTCACAGTGACCGAAGCCAAAGGACACCTGCGCACAACATTCATAACGTATCCAGTAAAAACTCGAAGGAATAAGACCACGGGACGTGGGGGTGAGGTTTCTGTATCCAACCAGGCAACGTTGGTTAGCCAACTGATTGGCCAGCATGAAAATGAAAGCCTTATCTTTCGGAAGACAAACAAAGAGAGACCAAAGATAACGCCTAAACTGAAAAGAAAAACATTGAAAACATAAGGCAAAAAGTAGTTCAATATGAGAGTACATATTACTGCGTTCCAGAATAAAGAGGAAAAACAAACATTTAAGGTTGGATCGAAAAACAAATGAAACATTCATTATGCAACGCAACAAAAAGGCTGAAGAAAAAGAATGTCACAATGACCCAGGTTGCTGGAAAGAAGAGCGGATAGTTTCCCAAGCGACGGCGGTCGTTGGTTGATACAAACGAAAATAGACATAACTGGCAAGGTATCCTTGAGACCAACGTAGACCTCTCTTCGCCGACGATGTACTATGAGTACATTGATGACCAACAGGAGGCTTCCTACAACGGCCACGTAAAAGTCGCCCGCTGAACTTTCGGACGCCCGTTCGGATCGTATTCCTTCAGAAAGCCTGGTTCAAAGCTGAGCCCTCCCAAGATCTGTCACTGGCATTACAACGCCAAATACCTACATGAATAACATCTTGGTATCTTCGTATTTGACCATTAGGATTTCGAAACAGTTGGTTCCCTTCGTAAATTTGAACAAAGCAGTAAGAAGACGGACAGTGGTAGATGCTAGCATTTCGTATTGCCTCTTCAGTACCAAATAACAATAACCAGGAACATATATATGACACTACTAGGGTGGGGGGTTAAGAAAATAAAATAGCAAATTAGGTGGAGAACAACAACGCAAAACTATTAGGTCCATGGGAGTCTAAGGCTTACATATAATTGTTTTTGTACACAATGCTGGCTTGGGACGACTAATCGCGACCGCCTCAGCGAAACGCAGATTAGTGTGACGCATTATAATCCTAAATGTTGATTCAGGATTAATCCAGTGGCCAACATGTGTTTGGCGATAGACGAGGCCGGAAGTTTGCGTGATTCAGGGACGAAGGGAGTAAACTGCGCAGTCACATCCTGAACCCATTTCGGCATATGTTCCTTCATCCTAGAGTTCAAGCACCTATCGGTTCTGCCGATGTAACTTTCGCCGCAGTAACACACAAACTGATAAATACAGTGTGAGTTGGCGCCAACAGGTTGCTCTCCCTTTATTGAAGGTAACGGTAGCTTACGAGTTCGATCAACGACTATGATTTCAGCCGCATTGTATGCCCGCTTAATGGAGTCGACGAGGCGTTTTGTTGTTCGAAGTGTGTACAAAAACAATAATATCTAAGCCTTAGACTCCCATGGACCTAATAGTTTTGCGTTGTTGTTCTCCACCTAATTTGCTATTTTATTTTCTTAACCCCCCACCCTAATAGTGTCATATATATGTTCCTGGTTATTGTTATTTGGTACTGAAGAGGCAATACGAAATGCTAGCATCTAGCTCTGTCCGTCTTTTTACTGGTTTGTTCATAGTAAAATTTCGTTCACTTGTTTTCACCTGCCTGGAGAGTAGCTGCTTCGGAATCCAGTCGTTGCCCATTCTAAGGACGTGCCATAGCCAACGAAGTTGACTGAGTATTAGTATGGCTTCACTTGGTCGTTTATGTACCACAGTGTTCGGAACCATGTCTGACAGTCGAATACCCAAGGCGCGTCTTAGACATTGCACACGGAAGCGATTCAGATACCGCACATTCGGTCGACACGTTTCATTGTCATACAGCAGAGTAGACAGCACCATTGAGCGGTAGACAAGCGGCTTGGTTTCCATCGGCAGGCTGTGACTCATGCAGACACTGTTCTCGAAACGTTCGAAAGCAGACTTCGCCACATGAGGTTTCAATTCATGGTCCACGGACAGATCTGTCGATAGACTGTTACACGGTTTCTGTCGTTGCCTAAATAATCTATGACAAACAGGCTTCTGGAGAGGAACAAACAGTGTGGTTTCAACCAGCGTATGATCTGTTTTACATTCAACCCCGTTCATCACACGCATGATACACAGTTCACGGCTGTCGCTCGATCACGTAATCAACCAAATGGCGATGACCGCTTCATGAGTGAGTTCACGTCATGATATTGTCTGTTTTCAGTTGTAACCGGATGTCTGTGGTAGCCAACTCGTGTGTAGCATGTAGATGAAGCAGGCAATCACTGTTCTCGTTGACTACATTAATGCTGTTGGGTCCGAGGACTCTTGACCAGGCTGCTGAGTTGCACTCAACTCGAGCGTTGGAGTCAGGTATAACAAACAGTCGGACACTCACGGATGTTGAGCGGATTGTACTAGACAGCTCAACGCAAAACTAGTACTCTGGGTCATCGATGTGACACACAGTTGGATCATAAACACTAGGAAATATGACAGACTTACCTCGGCCGAAACCCAGGCGCATGGACATGGTTTAAAACCTGATGTCGTGCGGTTCGCTCATCACTAAAGTTTATGCGGTCAACGACTGTGAAACAGAAACTGTGCTTCCGAGCATCTCCTGTCACGTAACCGGTAACCAGGTGCACCCAGCATCTGCTCCTCGGAGCGAACCTTGGTCTGATCTGCAAGTCTTGTCTCACTCACGGCTACGATATCGAAACCGTAGCGACTCAGGACCATGGCGATCAGTGAGGTGCGGCGTTCCAGCCATCCAGTGTTGCACCGATCTAGCAGGGTACACATATATCAGGTCCCCATGGATAATGTTTTGAAACTACGCGCATGTCTCAGGTTGCCATATGGGACATCAGAATGAGTGCCGGACTCAACAAGTTGACCTGTGGGACAAAAGGAACCCCATCCGGAGCATTTAACTCAGAAGCCTGACCTGCAAGGCAACAGGATATACGGCTTTCTTCGAGGTTACCTACCCGAAACCAATGACTCGAAAGTCTGACACATTTTGTGGCGAAGGACCAACTCAAACCGGGTGTATATTGAATAAGACAGTAACGACCTATTCTGATTTCTGTTGCGCACAGTAGATGTATTGTATACTACACTAAACATCTGAGAATTTCCGCAGGTTTTTTGATCATACAGAATACGCTGGCGGTCACAGTCAACAGCTGGGCGATCGGAGTGCTCTTTGTTAGAGGGCACCTTTTATTACCAAAGCGATACCGTAACTATGAATGTGGTTCTACTGTACATTCACATTCGTGTCTCATTACCTAAGCACTCATACGCAGTCAGCAATGTGACATACAAACTCATAAACGTAACTTATTTTGTCTGGTCACTCCATTTCAGCCTATGTGACATGATTGAACCTAAAAGGACCGAACTCCTAGTCAGCATAACTCGTTAAGGTAGCAGAAGAAATCAGGAGATGTCCACACGAACACACACGTTTCCACAGAATACATCTGCAGGTTAGTTGTCGCTTCAGATGACTAGGTCAACCAAGACACAACACGTTGCAGTGACTAATAAGGGGCATAAACCACACTCCCAAGCACATCACTGACGATATCAAATGAGGAATCAGCAAGCATTGCTTACATAGCATAAAGTGGATAATTACGGGCTAGGTAAGATGGTGAACTTGTCGCTAAATATCAATAGTAATTTAAGATCGATTGGAAAATTAATACACTTTCAAATGACGACTGATGAAATCGGAGGGTGACGACGGACATGTTATTCTTACCAGCTGGCAAATGGAAAACACTGAAGTTTAAGTTATTTGACGTGTATTACGAAGGATAATTCCACTTCATACCAGCAAATGAAATCGTAAAGGGTCGCATTTACACTTAATTAATAGTTGAAGATGTAAAGCCTCTTGCGATGCATAAAGCGTACTATTGATTTGACTAGAATAGCAATTAGGAAACAACAGACCCACGATCAAGTTGACGTACTACTACCGTAAAAACAGCTGAGTGACTCAAAAAGCAGATTACAGCAGAAGGAAAAATACACAAAGTGCACAAGTTGACAGTCGCTCAAATCATAGATTTTACAGAGTAGGAACTTGTGGTAATCAACAGATAAACAGACCACCGCTGACAATTTGGAGATCACTATAACGATCAGCTCTGAGTCAATGACAACCAAAACATCAACACAAGTGCGTAAGATCTGTGGTTACATTGTGGATGTGTATATACTAATCAAAATATGTGAACATGTTAACACAAAAAGAAGCTTTTCGCTAATTTAAATGTAAATTAACTATTAACAGAAAGGCTTGGCAGTTGTATGACTATAACTCAACGTCCGAATTCAAGCGTCACGTTGTAAGGATCGGGCTGAAGCGAAAGATCGCGTGCACAACATTCGAAATAGTAAATACTCCAAACCTTATTGTGAAATGGAAAGCTGCTGACATGTTACGAACTAACAATTCGTCATAGACAGCAATACATCAGTGGTTCACACTGATGGGAGTAAATGAACTGTTAACATATCGCAATATGTCTTCTTTGTGCTCTAATGATGTTTAACTGCCACACAACCACAAAGAAGAAAACGCAAATCCTGTATAGGAAGAGAGAAGAAAAAAAGAGGGGGGGGGACTTAACCACTAAAAATAGCTACGTCTGTATTCAAACATACATCAAGGTGCCTACACCTTGCAAACAAACAACCGAGCTGTAAATGAAAGTAAGGCGTCATCAGCAAGACAGCTTCCTTACGGCTTTCACTGCCACGCGCCATTAAATGCACTCACTTCACAGACACCTCGGCCAAACAACAACATTCACGCAACTGAGCCTGATTCGCAGCCATCTCATCTAACGTCTCCAGCTACCGACTGTTAATCGCGATAGCCCCAGCTCAGGAAACGAACCCGACTTTTAGTGCCCAACTCATCGGTGGACGATTTCATTTCTGTACGCCAAGTCATCATCTGTCCAACTCGCACCTTACGCCAGTCGGCCGCAGCGTCGGCAAACAGTGCTCGGTGTGGCAAACGACTAGCTAGCATCCTTAGTACATCACCTAATCACGTAAGTCTGCGCAAGTGTAGTAACTGAACCAAAGAACTCGTTTGACAGTCAGTGCCAAACACCCACTTCCTAACCTCCTCGTTGCTTACTCGCTGGTGCCACCCGATACGAACGACTGAACGCAGACATCGGTTGTCAAACACCTGAAAACGGCTCACGCCTTCTATTCTGTGCGGCCAGGTTTCGGTGCCGTGAAGTAATACAGCCCTCATTGTTGTCTGATATACGCGACCCTTAAACTTCAGAGAGATACCTTTCTGTCGCCATAAGTGCCTTAGATTAGTAAACACCGCTCTAGCCTTGGAAATACGCGCCTCTATTTCATTCCCTACACCTCCACCGCCGCCGCTGATGCAGCGTCCCAGGTATACAAACCGGTCAACAACCTCCATGACTTCATTATCTAACACTGAATCAATGTAATTACAGCAATCTTCCAGAAGCACTTTGCATTTCGAGGCTGCAAAACGCATTCCGAAGTGCTTAGCAGAACGTGAAATAGCGGTTAACGTTGTTTGTGCCGATGGAAGATTGTCAAATAACAACACCTTATCGTAAGCATAATCAAGATCAGCAGGTGGGAGGTCCACACCGGCATCATTTGAGTGACGCAAGCAGTCCTCCATTATTCCGTCCACGATGAAATCGAACGAAAATGGTGAAAGGGAACAGCCTTGACGTATGCCGCTCATGGTGCTGAGACTGTCAGATAATTCACCGTAAACCCGAAACTGAGCCGAAGTATGGGAATAAGGCGCCGACAGTATGTTCACATACATGGTCGGTACACCCCTGGGTTTAATTGACTCTAAAAGCGTAGATCGATACACCGAATCGAACGCACCTTTATAGTCGAGAAATACGGCAATTGTTGGCCGGCGGTACACATGACGCTGCTCCAAAATTTGACGAAGGGCAAAAATGTGATCCATACATCCCCGACCAGGACGAAACCCTGCCTGTTTTTCTCTACTGCTTAACTCCCGAACTGCAGTGAGCCAACGAAGTATAATGGATGTTAGAACCCTAGAAATGACTGGGGCCAAACCAATTTCTATATAGTTTTCGCAAGAGCTCCTGATACCTTTACTGAATATAGGAACTATTATCCCGTGACTCTAGCACGGAGGGATGGTCTCCGTCATCTACACAAGTTGAAACAGGTCAGTCAAGGTCTCTACTAACACCCCTCCACCTTCTTTAAGAGGTGCCGGCACGAGATCATCTGAACCAGCAGCCTTATTACGATTGAGAACCGAGATGCAATTACATTATCAGTGGGTGGTTCGAAATTTACTGACCATGGTTCTACGTCACAAGTTTGTGGCGGCAACACAATAGAGGCAGGAAGCCAGCCACACTGACTCTCAAAGTGTTCCGCCCAACACTCTAACATTTTGGACGTATTATAAATTCGTGTATCATCTGCCTCGCTGAAAGCTTCATTGACAGACGGTCGCCTGCGACCAATGGCACATATCAGCTTAAAGAGTTCGCCGGCGTTCCCTGAAGCAAAAGCGATTTCCATTTCCTTAACTTTTTCCACTAACCAAGCATCACGATCAGCCTATAGACCATGTTTAAGCTTCCTAAGGATATGTTATGTTATGTGAACTGCCAGAAGGAATGTTCCGTCTGGCTTCTAACAACTCTAGAGATTTATCTGAAATTCAATGTTTGCTGAGCGCATGTACTCCGGTTCATACTGCGAGACGGCCGATGCAAAATGGAATTACCTGTTTTGTGACTATTCATGGTTGTGTGTGAGCTGAGATACTGCCAGGGCGCCCGGACCTAGACAGGAGAACGATTAGGGTTCTCAACCAGAGCATTTGGCTCAAAAGCCTATACCCCAAGGCAGCGGATGGGTGGCAGTGTACCAGAACTGGTAGATTTTTCGGAAAAAGATGTCAACCTTCTTCCAACCCCCAACCTAGAGGACCAGGAGACTGGTTTGTCAGACCTCTACCTATTGGCCTGCCTAGCATGAGTGACTCTAACGGTGTGGTGGCCACACCGTCCAGTTTGACCTAATAGGTCATCGAGATGCGCAAGCCGTCACAATGCTTCACGGTTCAGTCTGGTTGTGACGGAATTAAAAAATTGAAAGATTTGGAACTAACAAGAAGGAAGAGAGTGATAGATCCTTCTCAAATTATCATTTAAAAGGAAGGGAAAGAACAACGTTCAGCAGAAAAAAAATCCGAGCAGTTACCAAACCCGTTCACAGAGATACATTTTATACATTAAAATCAACTGAGAGAAATGCATGCAATCGACATACTCAATATTCAAAAACGATATAAACTAGAGAACATTGCAGCCGGCGAAATGTACCAACGTTTAAAGCTGAAAACAGAATGTGTTGATCCGGCTGAAACTCAATCGCCTCACCGACAACCGAAACTATGGCTCAGAGAAACCTAATTGTTCAAGCCGACGATCAGAATCACGAGTTAACAAATAATTAATGAATGAATTATGACGTTATGGCCGTCTTATCTGTCACGTGCTTTGGACTAAGTAGGTTGCCGCAGGTGGTATAAAATGTGTAAGTTGTGCCATCCAGTGACAAATTCCATGAATATCCAATCATACCGTTCTATAAATATTTGTCCATGGTGCCACGTCGATTAGTACTTGCCATAGTTCGATTAGGGTCTTGCACTTACCAAGAAGTGTGCAAATTCAAACATGCGTCGTAATCACGGGCTAACCTGATTAACATGTTAACATATTTGTGCTTTTTAGAGCAAACTATTAGGGCTATATTACGCATTTAAAAAATCATAATGGTAGTCTCTAAGACGATAGAAACTAATCTTACAAAGAGTGACACAAAATGTTCAGCGATGCAATAAAAATATATATATAGCGCTCCTAAAATCTGCAGAATTAAACACAACCGTACGAGTGCTCTTCTATGAAGGAACAATAGCGACAAAACAAAAGTAACCACCTGCAAGCGATCGTTGGATATTTTTCAAAAGTTATCGTCCGTTTCAGACAATTACGACATCGGAAGTAACGTTTGACTCCTTTTAAATAAATCAAAGTGTGTCCGTTTGTACGACATTCCTCAGCAGCTTTCCAAGCCCGATAGTTGCACTATTGAACAGGAGGTGGTTAAAAAAAGAGAACAGTAGAAAACTGATGAGATCTCAATGTGAACGAGGAGAAAAATGAGTGCAATGTAAAACAAGGAAGTTGGCTATGCGCTGGAGAATAGGAACTGGACTGAACAACTGCCAAATGACATCAATGTCTTCCTGGTACGTCTGGAATTCTCCGGCAAAACTCATCCATTTCGTCCTCATTTCGTGAATAAACATAGATGTAATTAAAAGTTAATGTGAGAAGGCTGGTTAACTCACAAACACACAAATTATCGACATATCACCATTCACGTTTACGCTAGAGGCATCAGCATGGCATATGAAACAATTTCGTTTCATATGGTAGTATAGGAAATCGGTAAATTATTTCATAACGAAATCAAAAAGACATGTACAAGTTTCGCGGCAAATACGAAAACACTGATTACGGACATTCCCGAGAATAGAATAAAAACAGAGGGAGTCGTATTACAAACTAGTGAAGAGAAATTAACAACACAATGAGACAAAGAAGTTATACTTAATACTGTTCCGTCAGAGGTAGAATGGGAAATTCGGGCATTTTCGATCCTCATGTTCGTGAGAAAATCAATCTCACAAAAAAGGTCGCTTATCGCATATCCATTTCTCTAAAAGTAATCGGAATATCCGAAAACCAAGATTTGGCGAGTTATGAGAAAAATTCATCTTCCTTCCCAGACCGCAGTACACTATTACAGACAAAAAGTCTTCCGTAGCTCAATTGGACATACCTTGTCGTCGGTAAATAAACTTAAATCGTTATTTTCGGTCACAAATGGTTGATAAAAACATGTCAAGAAGAAGCTTTCAGGCTAATATTAAAAGGTGAACTCAAGTACCTGAACGGTAATTGTTTAAATAAATGAAAAAATAGCAGCGGCACAAAAAAAACTAGTGACAAAACGTTTGAAACATGAGACTGATGAATACCTCAAACTGTTACTGTCTACTGAAACTTACTCAGTTCGCTTGTAAATACCGCATGACCACAAAGGTAGGAACATTACTAACGAATTATATTCGGTTTTTGGAGTCAACATGTAACCGCATTCTGTCGGGTGTAATTCTGAATGTAGCCACCACACGCTGAGCTGCGACTGACTTCACGGATCCTCTTGCAATATACGTACGAGAAATCGTGGCAATCAGACTGACAATCACCCACAGCACTATTGGATGAGTGGCGTCACCAGAGCAATGAATCATACATGTGCACCAAAATTAGGTAGAACCTTTGTTAATTACAAATCGAAACCTAAACATCCACAACATCACGACACGATTAACTCAACCGTCGTCGTCAACATGTATCATCTGTATTCACTCTGGGAAGTCATGTGAAAATGATGAGCAGAAACGTCAGCATTTCACAAAACAAAGTTAAATATTGTACAATCGTTGAAACTGATTGACATTTATTAAGACCTTGGCTACCTTAGTGTACACACAGGCTTTCTGTAGGCTCTTAAAAATACCAGGTATAGTTAACATGTAAAAAACCACAAGGAGTGGCAAACCTGTCACAATGGTTTCTATTAATTCCGTAAAAGACGAATTGTGAAAGAAACAAACTGATTACCTTTCCTTGACGGAAGGTGAACTGTAAATCGCATTTAAACAAACTATGTAATCTTCTTATTTCATCATTCGCGGACAAATATTGCGTGTTATGTAGATCGTGGTAGATAACATAGATCAGATTTGTTAGTACTGTAAGAACTAATACAGAATGGTACGTAAACAAATACCAATTGCACGAACTTGTAGGCCTGGCTAAAATTCGAAAATGCAACTGCAACCTACAAAAGCTGAATGTCTCTACCGAACGTCATACTGTAAAAAATTAAATGTACTTAAGTAAGATATAATTAAGTCCGTTAAACTCAGGTAGGAGATGCAGTTAAGATAACTGAGAGGCAAACCATAAAATGTGAGTATCCATAACTTCTTTGGTTGTTATTTGTTCGTTTGTGACACAGTTCAAGAAAAAAGAAACGTAACACAAAAAGATGAGTCATGTAGCTTACTGCATCTCACGACTTTATGAATAACTGTATGGACTGTTATTCTGGTTTTTACACTTAGATAGCAGGTGGATTGCTCGGTGAGCGTAGGGCCTATGATTTCACTAATGGCCAATGACCCAAACCGCTTGTATCTGTGGTGAAATCTCATTCGGTTCGCCACTTATCCAAGCCCTGACACAACGACCTGCCAGTGAACCAATCCAATTTCACTTTGGGGAACAATATAAGGGTTGAACAAACAGTTTCACTAGTCATTTGCGGAATTCTTTGATCTGATCTCATCTAATAAGATAACATCATGTGACATTGCATGTTCACCGAAGTAAACTAACAGATATTGATATGTTAAATATCGATACAAATCTACAAATTAGTGTTGTGCTCCTATGAAACAACAAGTGTTTACTGCAATCAGTCCGACGTATTCTTCATACTATCTACGTGAGAGGTTTGAATTCAAATGCGATTTTCAGGGATATTGGAAGTTTTCAACTTACGAGTATAAGAATATAGTATGGTAAGATAAGTAGTATATGCTTAAAGAGCAAAGGTCGTCGGAAGCGTACAACCCGTCTTGTGGCTGTTACAATTCATCAGGGAAGCACCAAGATCAGTGAGCATATAAAGTTTGGAAATGCGATATCAGAGTCGTTAGTTACCAGTCATCTTGAGTTGTAAAATTGAACCGTTTGGAACGTAATAAACGAAAAGTTCCGTTAACTGAATGAAACAACAACAATGTTCGAAATGAGTGGAATACACAATCAACATACTGTCTTGCAGTGAATATAGGTACATCGCTCCTCGGTTTGGTTGGCCAGCTTCTGTTCAAATTCATCGCGTTTTTCTAACGAGGCTAATCGAGTCTGTTCCAAATGATTTTCTTCTGCTGCAATCAAGCTGGTGTGTGCGGAGCCCTGGCGAACTTGTCTGGCCAACTCAGCAAGATGCTCACGTCTGGAAGAGCTGGCAGGCGGCGCCACATTTTCAATGTTATCTGTGGTAATGTTCGACGCAGTCGAAGTATTTCGACCTAGAGGTTTTAATGATTGGGAATCGAGTATTTGAGAGAGAGGCCTGTTAGAGAGGAAGAGGAATAACGTAATTTAAAAAAACAGTTTGAGACAAAAGAACTGACCAGTCTTAAAAATTGGTCTGCGCTTGTGTACATTTGCGAGTACACATTCATAGGAAGAGTTGACGAAACGAATAGCAGAAAAAGAACGTAGTCGAGCCTGTAGCAAACTTATGCCCGGATAGACGTCCGTAACCAACGGTAACAGTGATGCTGATAAAAGCAGCGTTTCTGACTTAACATACATAAGCGGCAAAGATCTACGGGAGGATGAAAATATACCAGAGGTAACTTAAACAGGCCAGGGATGTTAGTGACAGAATACCCAATAAAACCAACCAACAATGCAAAGACAACGTTATTACGCACACAGCAGAAAAGGTGACTTACGAAGATCTGCTTCCAAAAGATTTCGGGTTGGATATTTGCTCCGTCATAGCAAGTTCAATCGCTCGATCTCTTGCACGTTTAGACTCTAACTGCATCGATTTTAAACCACCACGCGATTTAACAAGAGCACTTGCCCTTAGTCTAGCAACAGAAAGGATTGGTGCTGTAGGTGCAGCCGCAGGAATAGGTCCCAGATCGATATACGCATCTACAAATGGCTGTGCGGCTAATGTTTTAGGCTTCTGTTTGTTCACGGACGCAAAAAACTCGGAGAATGTGAAACCTGAACTACTCCGAGAAGCAGCCGTATTTAGCATGGATGAGTTGATCTCAGGAGATGGCGTCAAAATAGATTTCGGGGACTTTTTCTTGACAATCTGGACTGGTTTTGTCGAATCAGCACTGCCGACTTCCAGATGTCTCAGGAGATTGAGTGAACCGGCTGTTGGTCGACGAAGAACAGTAACTAATTTACGTTCCGGCGAAGTTAAAGAGGAGGGAGGTTTGATAGAGGTGGTAGACTGTGATGAAAGCCCTTCGGGTGTAATTGTCGTTTTTGGCAGACATCCATTGAGACCAGTGGAACCATCCACAGTATATCCAGCGGCCGAAAGTTTAGCAACGCTCAGTTTGATACGAGCGGCAGAACTATATCAAACGGAAACGGAAGGCAATCGAAATGAATACAAACAAACAAAAGGATGACGTGGTGGATGAAGTGTAATGTGAAATGTTCAAGAGTTAAAGAATGACGTGAAAAGCAACCTAGTAGGACTTCAATCTGCTTAAGCAGTGTTTGAATTCATTTGGCGTTATTCGGAGACGCTCAGCAGCATTAGCATTCTATTATTTGCCATCGTTCTAATAGGTAAGCGTCGCACTCCCCAACCGTCAGCGAAACCAGATATGATGCCTCTGATTGGTAAGATTGGAGTGTTGATGGAATTGCTAATCATAACACAAAAGTGCTTTTTTCTCATCTGTGTAATTACTATTCGAACAACTTATCAACATTTGCACGATTATAACACTCGGATTTTTAATTCCTTTGTGCCATTTGTGGTCGGATCGCTCTTCAGAAAGATGATTCTATAGGGTGCATCTGAAATTAGGCCCCCAGGTTTGTTTCCCACACATCTTCTGCTACCGAGTGTGCCAAACCTAAACTACGCGATGTACATCTCGAACATCGAAGATTACATGCGTGTCATTATGTTATTTGCCGTGGCCAGCATCATACAGAACATTATCTCGATCGTTTTGCAAATGTACGGTGTGTTTGTCCGGTGCTTTTGGTCCATTGAACATAGTGTTCGATTTGAAGTTGTTTTTATTATTCAGTGCACTCATCACTTCTGTGAATCCAGCAGTCATGCTGGCGACGTTTCAAGATATGTGTCAACCTGGGGTTATACTAAGTGATGCTTGGCGAGGCGTTGTCAAACGACGCTGGCATGGTTGTTGTCCATCAAACGATTTGCTCGTTTGCTGGATTACAAGCAATCACGAACACCATTGTCTTCTATCATGGTCAGTTTTGACCTTTGGGAGGGTCGTCAATCAACAGACTAAACAGAAAATCTAAAACGAAACTCAAAGTATGAAATGATGTTTGAACACTGGTTGGACATACATCAAAAGTATACGTTAAACATTGCATAACCTACCTTTTGGGCCTATCTGGGTCTGGAGTAAACATATTCGAAGTCTGCAATGTGTACACGCCAGGATTTTTTGGAGGTGGACAATCGCCAGTGTATCGTCGTACAGGTTTCTTGAAAACAGACATGCTGTTGTTAAGTAGAAAAACCAAACCAGAACAACGATGGGATGAGCGTATGAAAACGTCGGTCAGCGTTGAACAGTTATAATTTTTCACCGGCACAGGCTTTCATTCGATTCAGATGAACAGACAACTCGCGGTTTTGCATCTCGACAGCTCAACATAAGTATTAACTGGCAATGTGCGTGAGACATGCCAAAATAATGAAATGACATAATCGCCATCAGTTGTGTTGATGTACAATTGGTCGAGGAAAAGAATCGAAACACGGGCACTTTAAGAGGACTTCTCAATTATGTACAAGTTTGAACATAGATACAGGACAGGCGCTTTAGCAGAGAAGTGTTCGGCGATAACGGCTACTATAACCAAATAATAATGAGCTGTAGACTCGAGCCCCGATCACTTCAATTATTCGTTTGAGACAGACTGATATTATCCCATCTGAATGTGATTCAACATGTGACATTCATTGTTTGTAGAGTGAAATGTAAAAATCTAATCGATGCTTGATGTCGTTCGACCTCTACAGTGGTACGCAGATTCGATCACGTCTGGCTGTGTAAACCAGGAACGAAAAGCCAAAATTGCGAGAATACTCGGTCGTAACTGTTAGGCAAATACATATCTGGGCAAAACAAACGTCATGAAGCTTAGGGCACTAACAATCAAAGGCGGGATAAATACATCATCAGTAAATACATTGAAGACAAAACAAAATTCATACAAAATATTGTGAAACAGCTTCAACTTATGATGAAAGTTTGAATTTACACCCTTGCTAACAGACAAACAGATTGCAGGAGGATATCACCTATACTGAAACATACTCATCGATGAGGAGCACTTTTAGTATGAAGCGTTCAAACAATTCCAACATACTTCCTTATAAGGCTGCCACCAAACTGGAAAACTACATCTTCTTCTATGTTGGAGTAGTATTTGGGTGTTTACACATACGAAGTTTGTCATAATATTCAAAGTTTCGCCTTGAGACTAAAATCAGGACTGTATACAGACAATACCTTTACGATGACCTGATTACTCGATAGTAACTTTATAGCGAAACACATTCCTGTTCGGACACTGCTGATTGATCACTACCAATGAATATTAAACGTAATAACAAATATGCAATAGTTCCGAGTATATTCTGAAGCCTTGCTTGTTCTTTGGGAATGTATGTTTATCACTTCTTTAACTGGAGTCGGTACCCAAACTGATTTTACCTCTTTCGTCTAATCTGCCAGAAAAACGTTCAGTGACCCCTCTTTTTGTCACCCCGGTACCATTTGGTAGAGGACAGATTGGACGGTGACAAACTCACCGGAAAGCAAGTTGGTAATGTCATATTGAAGGTAATTTGATATGGTTCACATTGATAGCTCTACATTAACGGATGCAGATATAAATAACTAACGAACGTAGCCATATGAAATATATTACGAAAACTTTTATTGGGTATACCAGCCAAAAAGCAAGACGGGTCTTATAAAACTGACACAAAACGCACCTGGAATCAAAGAAGCCTGGACGAGAAGAGCTGGCGGCGAAATAAGCTTTTTTTACGTGGAGATCGCAATAGCGACATACGGATCTGTGCAACAGAAGAAAACAGACGAGACAGAATGATGTACGAGATCGGGATTGAGAACGCGATATAATTATCACAGTATTTATCGAACCTGATATTCAAGAGGCAAAACCCAATATGTGACAATCCTCTATTGGATACCAGGCTACAATCCAGATAACTCAAAGCGGTGTCTTGATAGAAGAAACGGTGTGCAATCAACTCATATAAGAAGTCATCATCCGCCTTTCATGCATGTGATGTCAACTTGTTAGAAGCTGTGACTAAACGAGAGTCCGCGTGTTCTCAGATAGCTGAAACATGTCTAACACACTGTGGCAAGTTGTAAGGAATTCAGGGACGAACCTGACGACCCCATTTATAGTAGTCACAAAGAGCAATTGGGATCCTGATAGGAATCATAAATGTGCGCGCAGAGACTAACGGCACGTTTTTTCTGCTGTAAACCATAAAAAACCGGTTAAGCATTGTCAAAATCTCTGAAAATTGTAACACAAGTAATCTACAGGATGCTTATTTCGAAAAATCGACAAATTCAACCCAGGGAGGAAAGCTACTTTATGGAACCAACACGAGTCGCAAACAAGTTAGCATCGAGAGGGTAGTTTGAATACAACAACCATACTTACCTAAGAGAATATAGGAACTTGGAGAAAACCTAGTGAATTGAACGGCTTGTTGGAATGGTGATAAGAGAAAACAAAACGAAGAACGAGCAACAGAGCTCGGCACACTCGCTCGCCAAACAGTAAACAAATTTGGTAAGAGACTGAATCAGATGTGATTACTAGCAGCTGTGATAACAGATCACTGCTATGATCGTGCCGCATACTTTGCCTACACGCATCTTTAGCAGATACCAAGAGAGGTAAGGGATCTGTATGCAATAGCAGATAAAATCAAACAGGCAAGGTTCCTGCAACATCAGAGGATTTAATTTCAAAAAATTGAGTTTAGAGTGCACGTTAATTTAGTTTGCATTAAAGGAAATAATGAGACAGGGAACTAACGAGACGAATTGCAGAATTAATGAGGAAACATCATCACGTTCAGTGCATTACTATGTTGTATCTCTCTGAAAAACGTCAAAACATGTTGAAAACATAGAACTTCATGGTTTATAACTTGGTGACTAGACATACACATTCCCTATAACGAAGTAACCAACCTTACATAAAAGACACCTGGAGAAACGATAAATGAGATCAACAGCGATTGACAACGTAGTGCATTACTTCAGATAGCCAGCAACAAAGCTCATGTGTGTTGCACATGGTAGTGCACAGTTTATGTTATACAGATTAAAAACTTAAACTACATTAAGTCATCAAGAAAACGAAGAAGCAACTTCGAATCGTGATGGACGTCCAGGGAAAACAAGAAATAGTTGTTCGACTGAATGAGAATATAGTTATCCTCTTTTTCAGCTTGGCATTGTCCAGAAAGAAAAATCGTATGGAATACATGATTGAAAGGTAAGCGCATACAGAGAACTTGTAGTGTCTCAGGAAATGCACGTTGCAAAATGAGCGGTCGACAAATTTTGAAACATGGCAGTATGTGAAACTAAAGGTTACTTTAACAAGTACGGCTTGGTAGACAACTACCTGAAGTTGATGTAGGAGGAACTTATGAAAAATGTCGAATATTTAGGCGAAACTACAAATCTAACAACCGTGAAGTAATGGCATAGGTCATCACAACCAAAGTTTTGAACTAGGTTCCAAACCATCAACTTTCTAACTGTTTGCACAGAGGATGAAAAAATATGGTCAATCGTTTATAACAACAGATTGCACTAGACGACCGGTGCATACGAATGGGAGGGGAGACCGAATAACAAATAGAGAGGAGAGTTGCGTAGTGGCAAGATAACAGCTTAGGTTGTGACAACAATAGTGTAGATTCAGCTATGGGAGATACCCACCTTCTGTTGGACACGAGAGTTTCAAGGAATACGTATACTGATCACATGATTAGCTACTGATAGGCAGATTGTTTCTGACCCGATTGCAAACTCAGCAAACTGGAAAGGCACACTAAACGGGTAAGATGCTTACTTATTCACTACATGAAAGCAGGGCTGGCCCGATTTGGAGGTTGCCGCACAAATCGCGTAATCCGGCGACTGACCCAAAATCATTAAATGTTGAGGGGATTGCAGCGTGATCCCTACATCCTTCTCGTTTGTGAAAGTCTACAATGAAGTGTGGAAACGTGCAGATAAAATATGAAGATCCTTTTTCAAACATCAGAGACAAACAAGTTGTGGAAATACAGCCAGAAAAACGTTACTGTACATTGTGTTAAAAAATGCTTGACACCACAGAACACCTTTTAAGTCTAATATATACAGAATGTGAAGACTTTCCGAACAGGAGAATTTGAGATGTAAGTAACTCAAGCCTTCGGCCGTGATTCAAAAGACAGCTCTCGTCAACATCGTTTCACACTAGATCACAGACAGCGCGAACAACGGCTCACATTTCGCAATCAAAAAGAAACAGTACATTACAGTGGTATGATGGCCTATGGGTCATCATATTGTAGCGAAAAGGCGTCCAATAAAGCACAATCGTTATTGTCCAACACGCTAGTTCACATGCTACGCGCGCTCTCGCGTTTATGAGTCAGTATTCCAGTCCATAACACCCCCAGGTTTCCGTTCACGCGTCGTGTGCACTTCTACCCGGTTTAGGTGTGTGATTGGTGCCTTCTACTCGGGGGTTTTCCGCCTACCATTCTTCGTCCATTAGTCCGATTCCGTTGAGCGATGGCTCGTCCGGTCGCTCGTGCTGTCTTCCGTCTATCTACTGTAGGCTTTGAACGTACTCTACAGCCGTGTCGAGATATTTCTGAGTGTTGGGATAATCACGCCTTCAATCTGGTCATCCATCCTATTTCGGCAGCCACTTCTCGCCCGTTGGTCCGATCCGGTCGAGCGATGACTCATCCGGTCGCCCACGCCGTTCTCCATCCGCCCACCGTGGGTTTTTGAACGCACCTCCCCTGTGTTGGGGTATTCCGCCAAGATTTGGAATGCTCGCACTTCCTGCCTGACAGTATCCCACTATATCACACTAAATTGTGCAAAATTACGTCCTTCTCTTAGCGAGTGGCTAATGTCACGCGAGTAAGCTATGCCTGTTGTCTGAGCGAACAGGCTATCGCCGGGTAAACATTAATGTTCCAATCCGTAATAAAAAAGAGGAGCTAATCAAAGTTAACTCATTGTCATTTTCTTTAGCCGAAAGGTTTCGCTAGGATCCTAATCGTATCCAAACGAGTGAGAATTTCATCACTGTTTAAGTGCATCAAGTAACGGCAGTTCAAGTAAGAATTCTGGGGAAGAAAGCGATCCGGATATTTTGCAGGTGTACTACAGTGCTTTACGATGTTTTATGATGACAAATGGACGGCTGTGGCTGACATTAAGTTAACTAACACGGTATAAAAACCCGCCATATAACCTCAACAAAACTCTTTACCGCATACCGGCAGACAGCTAACGAAGATATCAGACGTTTTGCATTAGATCATTCAAACTACAGAGCACGCTGTCTAGTGGGTCAGACTTCTAAGGCGAATGCTCTGGTTAGGGTCCTTGGAAAAAAAACTCTGTTCCAGGGAACAGCCTTTCTTTTGTAACAATGATTTTATTAATCCGCTGTTTATTGTTATTGTTCACGCATCACCAACCACCTTCGTGCTAGCCTATCAACTAGATAAATAGCATTAGCCGGCTGGAAACAAAGGCCCCACTCACATGCTTCCTCATCTTATCCCTCTGGGGTCACATTAAGTATGTGCGTGGGTGGAACCATAAGTGGTTCAGCGCAAGCCACTCGTAGTGGTGACTGAACGTAGGAATCCTTTGGCTTCGGTCACTGTGACAAGCTAATCCGGAACGGATTACCAAAGAGACTGATTTACATTGGTGCAAATGAGAAATATAAGCACACGATCAGATCACGGCAAGATTTACAAGCAAACAGAACGACAAGAAAGAAAAACGGGACAAGGTTTTCTGATGATTCTTTGTGTTGATCGGAGAACTTCAGCCATGAATGAGGTAAGTAGAGTCGTGTAAGCTTCAGACATCTGATCCAAGGTCACCACTGTAGACAGTAACATCAGTGGTTCACGCGGATGCTTAACTGCCACAAAAGGTGCAAGTGTCTCGCCAGCATTCATGTATTCCTCCTTCTGTTTAACAGTTGACTATTGTCGGATTTCTGGAAACCGTGCTAATGATGTTTGGAAGAAATCGAAAGACAGTCAGGAAGAGATTAAGTCAGCCTACGAAGGTTATGAAAGCTTTGCTGAAAAAAATAAGTGGGCGTCGTCCGTCGGGTTGAAGATCATAGAACATCCACGGAAATGGCTAAAACATGATAGTTAGTAGAGCGCTTGCACCTACAATATTACGGGTCACTTCTTGCCAGTGGTTTGGTTACGTCTGGTTACGTCTTCCATTTCAATTGTCTGGAATTTCGCTATTGTTGTGAGTAAAATCGACGAAAACCCGAGCCACAACACTCGTAGGAGGGAATAAAAGATAGAAATGCACGTACGCATGTCTATTCTTAGTATGTGGTATTTACAGTAAAATCACCATTTACAACGGCTGTCGTTGAACAGTTGACCTCACGGACCAGATACACAAATCAAGTGTTTAAATCTAGTTGCAGCTGGCACTCAGGGAAAATGGGCCACGATATCGCAACCAGACAGGGGAGAAATCAGTTTGAATGCCTTAAGTGTCTCATCGGAAATAACAGTAGGAACCGATGACTGCATACACTGTCGGTTCATTCTATTCGGCATGATGGGACTGAGTAATTGTAATACTCGGAATTAGGGACTTCGAATAGCCCTAGAAATCGTACTCGGATTGAAACCTCCCACGCAAGTAATAAGGAGAAAACCTCGTACTAGTTGCAGTAAGCAGTTCATATTCATGAGACAAGAAGCCAAATTTATGGATGTACAACAGTATTAAAGCAATCATAGTCTATCCTTAGCTGGTCGTATTAGCACACACAAAGTCACAAACTGAACGTTAATCGGTTCAACGCAGAACAAAGAAACAGGCGAATAACAGAAGGCGTAACATTGAGACTGGTTGTCCAATCCTGATGCAGTATCTTTAACGCGATGTTTGCATTGGCCCCCTGTTAGATATTCTATTGTGCCGGGGTTTGGGTAAACGGTGAATCGAGTAGAGTTTCACCACAGTAATGTTCACAAAAAACTACGGGAAATTGAACTTGGTAAAATGAGGCGTTCGTAATTGCCATCATTAGTCAGAACAATTGTTGAAGTAACACTGCTCAACTAGGCCGTGTTGTGATACATGCATTCAGCTGTGCTCACACTAAGCCGACCGATCCACGTCATTGATGTAACCACATAAATAATGGCCGGTCTCTCGCCCATGGTAGTGCACAACCGGACCGATTCCAGTAGCTTGGCTAATCGAAAGCTGAGAATTAAATAACCCTCAAGCATACATCTGTGTCCAACCTCGGCCGTTATGCGACGCCGCACACCAAGCTGATGGTAGATATGATCGTCTGTCCATGAACAACCTGCAGGCCAAACACTAAAGAATTTCCCACTCACACACCGCCGAACTGGTGCCGGTAATGTAGTACACGTTGTATATCATAACAGAGTAGGAAGATAACAGTTGACTCAGTGTTTGGGACAGTAAAGGGGCGTATTCGCCAATGCACCAGATTCAGATATGTTACGCAGACTGACCTACAAACAGAAAAGACGTGAAAGCGCCTCACCTGATCACACAATTAGATTGATGGTTCGATTTTAGAACATATCAACTAGATGAGCGAAGGACAAAATACATTATAGCATCGCAACAGATCATTCTCCGATTGCATTCAAGCAGGGACAACTGAACAGCAATCCTAACTGTCAACCCTGGTGCGAGGGCTGAGAATGATGATCTTAAAAAAGCTGGGTTGTACCCACACTGTTTTAACCATGAGGTGATGAATTCCAACATCTATTACACATATGTCAATAGCTTAAATTGGTTAAACTGTACAGTACTCATCCGACATGCAGTTACATAGCACTAGGTGTTGCAAAACAAACGCAAAGCGTCAATAGCCCCTTACAGTGGAGTCTGACAATGGGCGTGGTCCTAGGACGGCAACCACACTGCCTTCAACTTCCTTCCACAACTTCTCATGTGAATTCCCGAACAAGAATAGCTTCACACAGCCCGAAGTAGAACCAGGACCAACTTGAACCAAGTCGCTCAGACACCAAACCGAGTATATACGATCATTGCGCGAACGACGAGGAGCCAGCTTGGATCCGATGACCCCAACTACAACACAATCGTCCGCGGCGACCGAACTGGATGTGCACGCACGTTTGGCAGTAGGGGTAGCGAGTACTGTTTGAGATCGATGACGCTGTATGTACTGAAGTAGACTGAGAACTTGACGGTCAGCCGTTCGAGTCAGCCAAAGTTCTGAAGAGATTCTAGAACGGCTGAAAAGACAGGAGGACGTTAGTCAAACCAACAGACTGGAAAAAAGGTGAAAAACTTCAGTGGGATTAACATGAAGTTAGAATTGTTTTCGTGAAAAGTCACTCGATAAAACTAACTGTCGCGGAAAGAATGACAATATCATTTGGTCCGAGTTTGCAACCACCGGTGCTGGAATAATAACGTCGACCCTCTTCTTAAGTGTGTGCCACAAACCAAAAAAAGGCAGATAAGCAATGACCAAAATTGGGTACATTCAGCGTAAGTAGACTCAAAAACAATACAATTTTAATAAGGGTAACCTACGGAAAAATCCAGCTGAGTAAGTCAACAGGAAAACAGTAAAACTGCACTTTTTTAGTCCGAAAATAAGACATCCGAAACGATTTCTAAGACTCGGTAACATGTGTGATCAGTCTAACAATACAAGGCGCACCTTCAAAAAATCATCTTTTTACAGAGGTGTGCGGGAAAAATATCATAACTAGACAATGTTACCCTGATGCTTCCGTCTTGAAAACATGGCAAGTTAGTTGTTCGCACAAAATGTTCTTGCAAATATGAATTTCCGAACACGATAAAAGTGGTCTTACACAGTGCAGACTACATGATTATAACACTGAGTCTCCGTTGGGAAGCCGCAACCGGCTGTCCATCCATTTTAGGAGATACCTTCAACTCTTTTCGTTAAGGCAACATTACAAAAGACATCCAGAGTATATCGAGAGGATCTAAGAGAGAATTCACAAAGGACTACTAACAGATTTATACGCACACCATTACCTAATACAGAGTAGGGTTAAATAAAGGGACACATCTCACTGCAAGGTTTCTAAACTGCCTGATTTCAGCAGGCTTCCGTTTTTTCTCGTGAAAAAGTCAATTACAGATTTTTTATAGGAATAACAATGGCCACCGAAACCTTCAATTCAACAGTTAGCATAATTCTAAGGTTTATACTAGCTGAGAGGACACCTGCACTTGTGAGGGACGCCGGACGGGTTCTTCTCGCCACAGCATACTCTTTGTAACCAAACCTATCACACCCACTGCACAAGTATTTTGCTTACTGCATCTTTATTGCATGACCACGTGGGAAGTTAGATAGTGAAAGCTGTTTCCAATATTGATCGTTGTACACACTATTGTAGATTGAATGTAAGAGTAGGATATCAGCAGATGGTGTGATTACCCAAATGTTATGTAGACGTTCGTGGTTGAATTCGTCGGGTTGAACTAGTTCAGTTTTTTTGCGATAGTGTAGAACAAGTCAACGATGAAGTGGTACGGACGCTCCAGAGAGTAGATTGAAACAACACATTCATTATCTTTATTTGAACACACAACCCATATATGGTCAAAGCCTTTGCATTCAGTTGAGCCAATCGGAAGAATGCACTCTAATGGAGTTGTGTCCCTATTGGCTATTAGCAATGATTATCGAATAAGCCATGCCGGATTATTCTACCTACTTTTGTATGTTGTCCAGATACTCTGAAAGGAGTATATAACGATAATGGCACTAACCTCATGGAAGTCCAAACGCAGCTATGTTACTCCTCTCAGGATATCTTCACCAAGCAGGTCGGTAAGTGTTTGTTTCAAAGCAGCGTGCAACAGTAAGTTCATTCACTTATTTACGGTCATCCAGAGTTGGGGTTGGAAAACACAGTCTGGTTCCACAAGAAAATGTCTTTGGTCTTCCTCTCAAAGCACTGCATAACTAACAGGGAAATATTCAACAAACTTCTAGCCCTGGTCTATGATTTGGAATTGTGTCAAGTATTGACTACAAAATGATCTGTAATCACCCAGACTAGTTAAAAACGTACCATCCTAATGTGTGGTAGTGATTGAAAAGTACAGTATCATTTCGAAATGAAACCTTTCACAATACTTGGCAAATTTCTTTCAGAGGCGTCGAATTTTTGGGTACATTATACTGTTTTAACTTGGATCGAAGTGGTTTAATAAAGCTCAAAATCTTTAGAAAGGAGACCGTTTTAACTGCTGAAGACTCTACGCACCCTTCTTGTGGGGTTTTAGGCAGAAAAATAAACGCGCTCTCAGGTTACGAACGCATTAATAAAACAGTGAGCATAGACAATGTCCGTGCAGAAGGCATAACCGTTCCATCTGAATTCAGGAGAACGTCTGATGTAGGTTGGTAATGATTGATGCAGAGGAACACCTGGTCGGTCCTTGGAGCTCACTGGTACGGATCCCTGCACATGTCTGAACTGTTGTTCACGAATTACCTCACAGAAATTTTTTGCTGATCCTTCTTATCAAAATCATTTTTGAGTGACCTTTCTGTGGTTGTATTTCTGGGCCATCATTTTATTGTCAACCTACCGTTTTCATTGATGTCATTATCGTCAAGGTTAGTTTACACCCTTTTCTAATTCGTTGCAACGGTGATATGTCATAATAACAAATAATTCGTTCGACATCTCTAGTTGGGAAGATTAATGATAAAGCCTAGGCACACTAGACAAAATCAGTGACGGCATATGTTGTGATTCTAATCTGAATACGACTGAAGATGTATGTGTAGACAATTGATGAGCCAAGGGCAAGTAAAGAAAAAAAACAGAGTGGACTTTAATGACGTGTGCACTACTGACCACATCTACTTCATCTGATCGAATCACGTGAGAATAAAAACTCACACATATCCCCACACAACAGACATTGGTAAGGCAAACCATTGTGCTTTGGCCTAAGGTCTAATAGCACACGGACAGATAAGTTAGAAAACGTTTCGCAAAAGCAGATACTTGAGACGATTTCCGCAACTGCGCTCGCTCCAGGGAAAGAGCCCAGACAGGCTGTAAAAGCATTGGTCATCCCGCTGATCAAAAATTGGCAGATGCTGTCTATCTGGTTGAGGGGTTCGCAACCATCCATACTGATAGTCAGAAACGTTTTCGGACAAGGCAACATGTAGCAGTTGATGGCATGCATGTGTCCGTAAGGTTGCCGACTTCCTTTTTCACGAATCCCCAATGGTTTTCTTCCCTAGTTATTTTTTCCCTTAAACATCTGCACCTAGTTACTGCCCTGCCACTTCGTAGGGCACTTTCAGGATTAGTGCTAACTCACTTCGATACGTTTCAAGCCTAGCCATAAGTATCAATCTGTTCATGCGGACGGAGCATAAACAAACGTCGTTGAACGGGCCCAAATGACAGCATTAAGTCCCAGACGGAGAAGACAGTGCGACGTCGGCTGTTTCGAAATCGATGGCAACTCGGAGCATCCCTGAAATTCAATCCATTCAATATAATTACAATGCCACTTTTAATCCTAGTAATTTTGTTCAAACTGTAGAAGAACCTGATTGTTTCGAACACCACGCTACGGTTTTCTAGTTAACGTTGAGTGGGATGCCGGAAAATTTCAGCCTCACAATGGTCTGAAATACTGTACCAGTCGCATTGCTTGTTCAGAGAGGTCTGGTGGCTATACGCGACAAGTTCAGATGAGAGATATGGTGGCTGCTAGAACTTGTTGTCATCACTTCGGTAGACGAATCGACAGATTGAATGTATCAGATCAGAATGATTGAAAATGCTCCGTGATGAAAGCATGTTCATCCATCCCAAACAGTGGAAAGTCGCAGTAAGAAATGAACAGTATAAGTTCCTAATACCGGATGAGATTTGGCCGCAGTTTGTTTACAAAAGCGGGCTTAGTTTCAATATTTTAACGTTTATAATTGGAGATAAAAACCGAGGTAACTGGCGCCCCACACTCGATTTAGCTGTTTCTTACGGCCATCACTATGTTTTGGAATGAAAATATTCACCCACGTCAATCAGAAGCGCTTAACAAAGACCTCATAGGATTTAAGTCTCTTGTCGTAGAAGAACAGCTAAAGAGCAGCAGGAATATTCAAAAGACCTCTGAAGTAACACATAGATTACGGCATTCATTTGGTGGTACTTTTGGTCACAGAAGAAGCTTTTCGTGGATATTTGCTTACTTCTGAAGACTTTAAAGTGGACCGTCGGCAAGGTGATAGTGTAACGAGATGGCGTCCAATAAAGCATCATCTTTATTATCCAGCACGCTAGTTCGCATGCCACACGCGCGCTCGCGTTTATGACTCAAAATTGTAGTCCATAACACCCCGAGGTTTCCGCTCACGCGTCGTGTGCATTTCTGCGTAGTTTATATGGGTGATCGGCGCCTTCTATTCGGGGGTTTTCCGCCTGCCAATCTACGTCCGTTGGTCCGATTCCGTTGAGCGATGGCTCGTCCGACCGCTCGTGTTGTCCGCCATCTATTCACTGTGAGCTTTGACTGACCTCCACGACCGTATCGAGATATTCCCCCGAGTGTTGGAATAATCGCGTCTCCGATTTGGTCGCCCATTCTATTGTGCCTGCCATGTCTCGCCCGTTGGTCCGATCCGATCGAGCGATGACTCATCCGATTGCCCCTGTTGTCCGTCATCTTATCGTTGAGGGCTTGTGGATGTGCTTCCTTCCCCCCGCGTTGAAACATTCCGCCGAGTGGTTGAATAATCGCCCCTCCGGCCTGACAATCCACCACAATAGTACGACTATGTGAGAAAGACGATTCACGAATTTACAGCTTGTCGCGACGATTTGACAGACAGGTTGGGCACAAAAAGGAACAATTCAACTGGCTTGAAACACCTCATTCGGCTGTGGATGATGGAGATTGCGTGATAAGCTGACATTGCAGACAGTCCTACGTCAAAAAGCGAAGTGGCTTTGGAGCCTAAATTATTCAAACGAAACAATGCCTCCGTACTATCCACAGATGGTGATGAAAGAATGCTGGTTGGATTGACCACACTCCTCCATTCCGTATGAAACTGAAGAGCTGCCTCGTGACTGGTGCTTGTCAACAGTCACTCTCACATTCAATAAAAGTACCAGGATGTAATGTGACAAACAGAGGTATTAGCTTCGCCTCTATCGCATACAAGCTGCTCACCGGGTCTCATAATGTGATGACTTCTGAAACACAGAGGGAACTATATGAAAAAACAGACAAGTCTACGACCTGGTCACGGGCGTGCCGGTTCAATCTTCAGCTTGCGACAGACACCAGAACATCGGAACTCCTTTTCTCAGCCAACGGTAGATATTTTTAGGCTCAAAGGTTGGTATTGCCTCGGTTGCCCGAATCGCTCTCTGGGAACAGCTCCACCGCACAGGAGTCCCAGTGAAGTATGTCAATTTGTTGAAGTCGTTATATGGCCACTCTGAGTGTAGAACGTGCCTTTAGCAGCAGCAGCTATCTGGAGCGTTCTCCACATCAAGTGGCGTTCGACGGGGATATCCGATCTCGCCCTTTCTTTTCAATTTTGTGGTGGGCAATATTCTGAAGGGATCGCTCACAGGCTCCGAGGATCTAACAGTGGAACTTCTATTAGGTAGTATGTTGATGGTGAGTATGCAAACGAAATTACTTTACTTAGTTCTTCCGCAGAGAACATGCCGACCATACCAAATCGGCTGATTTTTATGGTAAACACCGCACCCCCGAAATGTAAAGTGCTGTACAAGATTGGGTTGGATCTGACACTGTATTTGTTATTGCACGCAGACCAATGAAGATTGTCGATTATTTCACCTATGTGAATAATGTCCTCTCATCAGCCTGTAGTATTTCTGACGAGGTATTCACGAAGATAACCAAGACACGTAGTGTATTCGCCAACCTGCCTCATTTGTGGTATAGCATACGTCCATTTGTCGATTAAAAGCAGAGTTCACAATACGTGTGTGTGTTCAATCTTGCTTAATGGTTCAGAGACCTGACCCAATCGTGCCGAAGGTGCCCACACACTCGTGGTATTCGATCACCGTTGTCTCCACCAGTTAGCCTGTATCAAATGGTCTGACTGTGTGAGTAACGCGACACTCTATAGGCGCGTTTGGGAAATGTGCAAGTTCGCGACCGATTAACCGAGATAATGAAAATGCATACACTTTGCTGGTTAGATCATGCGCTTCGTATGCCTACGTAGCGTCTGCCGCACAGCGCATTGTTCAATATGGCTACTGATGGTTGGGAGAAACCACAAGGCGGCCAAGCGGTGACATGGTCACAAGTTACGAAAGACTTGACTGTCTCACCCAACAAGGTTGTCAGATGCGGTCTACGTGTTGACAGATTCACGATTATCGACACCGGTGATTGGAAACACAATCTGACATAGTATTGTGCTGCAGTCAGTGACGCGCCTGTATCCGCAAAGGTGTTAGTTCTGCTTCATAGTTTTGTCTGTTTATTTTCTTTCCCTTCTTTTACGCTACACACTTATTTATTACCGGACGACTTCTTGTCAGAGCCTACAGCAACCTGAGCCACTGTTACCACAAGCACGACTCAAATCTGGGAATGATAGTGCGCTTGAACAAAACACGGACAGTAGCTTGGCGGATCTGATAATTTAGAAGAAACTCAGTTTCGAAAAAACGGGACTTCGGCTGAATTCGAACCAGCGATAGAAACAGCATGCTTTGACGCGGCAAATGCTCTACCACCTGAGCCATGAAACCACGCCGGAAGGTCAGAACTTTCACAGACTCAGCTGCACGTTCAATTCAGTGTGTCCTACATGGAACCTACCAAATGACGCAGCAGGTTGACTGCCCAAACAAGGTTTCTCAAACAGCTTAGGATAAAATCCACCAAGGACACCGATAATCATTGAAATTGTTTTGATAATAAGTAGTTCGGCTTCGCAGCTCAACTGATAGAGCAATTGCTACGTCTCGGTATGTTGTTTCCGTCACTGACTCGAGTTCAATCAAACCCTGGATTTTTATCAATCAGGTCTTTTCTAAAGCAGTTTTGTCTTAAGCGCTCAGCTTGTGTAGACAGATATGTTGTACAGTCGCGGACAAAACTGACCAGAGTCCGTCAGCGTCGGGTGATCACCTCGGACCTGTCACAACTGGGTCCGGCTCTCCGTCGATCCGGCACACTTTCACCTACGTGCACCGCCTTCTCGAGACCAGGTGACTTACCGATTACTGCTCAATTTTCACCTTTACTTTCACTTTCTGTCACTTCTCTGCATGCAATGGTCTCGGCATATTCGCATTTCTCTGTTAAAC
>JTDE01002738.1:33197-43971 GCA_014338405.1 Paragonimus skrjabini miyazakii | reverse complement strand
GTTCGCCGGCGCGTATTCCGGAACACTCGGGATGCGCGATCAATTGGTCAACTACTCACGGTACACAGCTTGCGATGGTTGGGTCACGTACTCCGTATGTCATCTGATCGTTTTCCGTACCGGGTATTATATACTGAGGTCACCAACAGTTGGGTAAAACCGCGTGGTGGTCAACCAACAACGTGGTCACGAAATATGTAGACCCTGACTGCTTCATTGAGCAAAGTGGGCAGGTGTCGGCTGCCTGGATTGGGTCCTCGTGATCACTCAAACCGCTGGTTAAAGACGCTATCCGGGATGGCGGCGTGTCGCAGTCAATGGCGTATCTGTATCCATATCATTTCTAGTTCTTCCGCCCAGTTTTCTTTTAATAATGCTCAACCTTCTTAGTAGCGTTTTCTTTCAGGATATTCCACGTCACTGTTGAGGTGATTGGCGGCCCGAGCTACAGCATCTTTTGGTCAGGCTCATGGCTGCTATGATGATGATGACTGAGGAGCACACGTAGGTCTCCATGTAATATAACGCCTCTTCCTGTGTTGAAATGCAGTACTCGAATTATGGAGACCGTGAGATGCGAAAACCTGCATCAGTTTTTCAGCACTGTAAATACGTTATGCCCGGAGAGCAAATATACTTCTGAATCGCTTCTCCTCTGAAGGAAGATGACAATAGCAAACATCCAAATCGCCCGCTAGTATGATGTCCGAGTGTCAGTGTTTCAGAAAGTCAACGAGGGCATCGACAAAAACATACTTGGTAGCATCCGAACGGTAATCTGTTGGTGTGAGCTAGTATAATGAGCATACTGTTTTTGTGATTTGCGTTGACAGTCTTTAATCGACGTATTAAGTCTGACAGCACATAAGCGACTGTTCACTAAGATCCAGTCAAGCAAACATTGTTGCGCCCTGGGACTCCAGCTTGGCCGCAAGATTCAGTTTGAGTTATCAGAGGCTCTCAGAGGGAAACGCTTAGACTAGCAGTTACCTGGAGGTGAGTTCAAATGGATAACGGTGGTAGGATGGTAGACTCACGTCTTTGACACACAACACACTCCAAACTTTACAGAGTGCTTGCCAGAACAGCTTGTTGACCAACTTGTCGAAAAGTGTGGACATTGAAGGCGTTAATGTTTAACAGTTACTTTGGCTTTAGAAAATTATCATCCCAGGGCATAGAAGAAGACAGAAAATCTATGGGGCAAAATAATAGGAAAAAGTCGGAATGTATTAATAATTTCACTGCCGGGAGAACGAAAACTGCTGATGCGTCCCGGTCGTTTATATTGCGGAAGAGGGTTGACTTTTATTGACGTTCAGAATGCAAAAAATAATACATGCCAGAAATAGACCTCAATCAGCACAGAGCTGCTTTAAATGTTCACGGTTGTCTGTTCCACAATTATTGTGAGATTATGGGCCACCTAAGTCCATCCATCAGTACTTAACCTGTCTACTTGAGTGTTTACAATGTATGTGCACCAGGTGATGTGCAGAAGGTTAGTGAGCAAGTGATGAAAATAATCTTTGACTGCGTCTGGACTAGTCTGTGGTCACATGTGTTATAACAACGAACAAACAGCGTTTGGGATGGGCGCCTCTCGATTCCTTAATCTTCGTGTCTGGCAGTGAGAATACGGTTAGTGATAGACAGTCAAGCAATGTCTTCTATGCGGATGCGTCTAAGGCAGTTTAAATGTCGGCGTGGTTAGCGGATTAGGCCGTAAAGTCTCCAGACAAGCGCACATTGTACGCACATGACGGAGCGGTCAACGAAGATCGAAGGTGTAGCACTGCGCTAGAATCCTGAAGCCCTGTTTCAACAGGACAGTAGATATCGGTGGCGAGAGTCGCCAAAGTATGTACAAGGCTGTCTACTGACCTAAACGAACAGTAAAGGTATCAAGCTTAAACAGTGTTCGGAGTCACAAGTAGAGGTTTATATTCGTCAGGCAAAGACCTTAGCGTTTGGTATGTTACCGTTTTAATTATGGCTTCTGTCACGAACAATAAATAATACAAGTTGTCTAGTGTGCGTCCGTGAACAATTGGGAGCTCACCAAATAAAGGATTACTTGGGTGGAGATAATGAAACATATATTTGGCGTGGTAGACTCAGAAAAGTGCTATACTACAGTTTGATTGTGCTATGAAAAGGAGAGTACAGCACAGTGCGAAAAAGTTAGATGGCCGTCATACACGAGTTGATTGGCACCCAGAGATTTTAAAATAAGTATAGGTGGGAGAACTCAACAGGTTCTAAATAACACGTAATTATATCGACGAAGAGGAAGATGACAAACAATGTGTATGCGACGAAATAGATGAAGGAAAGAAATTATGGACGGATCGCTAATGAGGCGTGCAGACTTGCCTTGAGTACTACCCAGTATGAAGGTGAGTTGGAAACTCATAGTTTCGGTGCGCAAATAGTACTCTAAGGAAGATGGAATTGAGATCTATAAGTGGCAAATAATTGCAAAATAGAGGACATTAGCGAGTTGCAAAAAAAGTATTTGCGAACCACGGAGCTTGATAATTTTGTTGTCTCTGAATCAAGATGCTTTGATAGAAAGGAATAAGTTAAAGAGAATTGTTGCTGTCATAGGTGACCAAGAGTTCATGGAACACAGGATGTTGAGAACAAATCGACAGATATGGGAGAGCTGTACGTTAATATACTCGGAAACCCCAATTCCAAAAAAAAACCTAAATAATTATTCACGTTTTTGACGAAAGAATGTAATACACTGTTCCGTACACTTATTATTGACTGTGGTTATTCTATGGTTTTGAATCAGCACTCAGTCTATCTTCGGGCTTGCGTGAAATAATAATAATAATAATAATAATAATAATAATAATAATAATAATAATAATAATAATACAGTTACCAGAGCTGTTGAAATGCCGAACATCGATTGAGATAGATAGAAGAACAATAGAAAGTTGCATCCACGATAATGAGCAGGGAGCAGGAAAATGTGGAAAAAGTATTGAGAAACAACTGAAACAGGGTGAGAAAAAGAATGGGGTGTTGCAGAAATTATACTGAAGGTGGTCCTGTCATTGCGAACAACGATCGAAGATTCAAAAGAAAAGTTCCAAACAAGGCGACCTACTTTGGATCGAGTCTGTATAGAACAGCCCCAGTAAAACAAACCTTCGTGTTAAATTCGACTGAAAGCTTTAAAATGGTCAGGGGACAAATTCAGTTCTTTCAAAACAGTTCAGAGGAGTAAGAAGAGTAAGAAAACCCCGTTGGGCGTCGGCATCATGATCCGTACTGAGGATCAGTAACAAATCCATTCACATCCAGGTGGTACAACAGATGCTTCATTTCCCAAAGAGCCCATCCCTTTCGATGAAGTGAGAGTGCGAGTTATACGACTGAGTTCTACCTTGAAGAAAATGTTCACCGGTTTAATTCACTTGGACAGTTTTAGTCTCAATGAAGTGCAAATCAAAAAAGTTAGTAGAAACTTTATTTCAACTACAGATACGTGTCCCTCTTTCACCACTGATGTTGTATTCGTTGAGCGTTCCAAGTAGTTAATTGGATCAACTATTGGTCAGAAAACATAAATGCCCAAGAAGTGTGGTTAACTTTCAAACATCGGGGATAAGACAGACTGAAGACACTTTTTGGATCCATTTCGATCACTAGCAGTGCCAGAAAAAGTCAACTCCCAGTGGTTCTTACATTTATGTTCATCGATTATTGAGTCATAGGGATTACACTCGGAAAGAAATCTTCTAATCGTACTTGCATTCTTCTGGATGACAAATTTCAAGTATGTTAACGTGGTACGCATAGACGGTGATGAGCGATTGATAGAGGACAAAAGTTGAAGTTTTATCCCATTTATCATGGTAGTACAAGAGCCTCAGGGGAAAAGAGTTACATCCGTACATGTATAACAATATCAAAGTGGGGATTTGTGACAGAAAGATTTTGTTCTTAGGGTGCGACGAACCACAACTGCTTTGAACAGATTGGCTACATCACTCAATCGATACGCCGATGCTTTGCACCTCATGGAGGCAAAATATAAATTTAAGAATGGCAAGATCCCGCCATAAAGCTCACGTACGACTGTGACCTATTAGCAGTGGTGAACAATTGTCTACTTGATTAGTTGCATGCATGGCGAAATGCGGGTGAATCTACCAGCGGTCGCAGCCCCAGGAATGTTGCCCTCCGTCGACAGGCTAATGTGCTCTGCGCTCATGCATGCACTTGCCAAAGGGTTGCGGAAGATAACGTCTTACAGCAGGTGTTCGCAGATTATTCGTCGTTGACAACCTTTACACGAGTACGAATGCTCATGCGAAGGGAAGCCTCAATTCTAATAGTAACGCTGTCGCACGAAAATTCGTTGAGCCAACGTTCTCATCATAAATAACACCAGTGGTTCACACCAATGCTTAACTCACGCGCAAAGACGAAGAGAAAAGGAATTCTAAACTAGGAGGTCAAAATGACCTATAGTCGTGAATGTTATTGACGCAAGTTTCTTGTACATCTCAATACCAGACCAGTAGTCTTATTTGCTGAAAGCAAAGTTATTCAGGAAGGGCCGCAAGGTGATCAAACGATAATTGGGAATCGTGAAGCAACGCACGTGAAGGTTTGCTTCATTATCATAATCATCATAGACAGCAATACATCAGTGGTTCACACTGATGCTTAACAGCCACACAACCACGAAGGGAAAAAACCTACATAGGAAGAGAGAAGGGAAAGAGGAGAGGACGTAACTGTTAAAAACAGCTACGTGTATAAGCAAACACTCAACATCAAGGTGTCTACACCTTGCTTACCCAACCAAACTCGATGTTATTCACTTGGGTGATGCATCGAATCCATTGGTTGGTGACCACTGCGACGTCGAATAGAAATTTGGATCCCCGCTTGTTGATTGTTTCCGATTACCAGTTTGGATTTCGCCTTTGTAGTCTCGGGCATACACTGGGTCTACGATATTGAACAACAGTTCTTCAGCACCGTGTCGGCAATTGAAGTTTACCTTCATACGAGTGTTATTCGAGGGATAACCTGGATTGTCGAGCATGAGTTCATCAGAGAAACCGTACAGTTGTCTTCCAGATATTGCAGTGGACGGTGTCAAGCTATCCTTGATATTTGGACTGTGTCCTACGATAACTGTACAAGAATCCTCGGTCATTCCCTCCCACTCTGCTTTGATGAACGTGTGTTTAAATGTATCAACGAAACATCCCACCTGGACATTGGATTGAGGATGATACGGTAAAGAATGGACACGTTCAAAATTATGCGCGAGAAAAACTGGCTAAAATTCAGAGGTAAATTGTGTGTCGCTGTTGAACACAAACATGTCGGGAAATTTCAGATGAGACCCAAATCAAATTAACAAAATGAAAGAGCGCTGAAACGGTGTTGGTTGTCGATGGACTTTCCATCCTGCCGGTTACTGAGAATCAGCATCGGTCGCAATAAGATAGGTGGTTACGCCGAATGGTGTAACAAAACTAACATGTAGACGAGAGCACAAGCAGGTCGGGTAAGGTCAAGGTTGAAACGGGACTTTTGCATGATGCTTAGTAGAATGCACGCGACTGGAGTAGCTTTTAACCATTTCATCTGTAGTAGCATTGCTTTCGGACTAATAAACCACCCGTCAGGTACTTCACGCTAAAAATCTTCGGACAACCTATGCGCAAGTGACATTGGACAGCTTGAAAGGAAAACAGTAGGTACGAGCTGACCATCGATACATGTTCAGAGTTCTGTATTTAACCGGGATTCTAGTCACGACTATCATGCACGTTTGAAGAACTGTTATTTTGGGTAGGAGACTTGGTTTGTTCTAATGTAGCTGGTAATGCCTGATCAGTATCAGAAGGCCCAGTTGACATAATCCTAGATTGTGATAATAGCCACAGTCACACTTTCTTTCGAAATAACGTACGAGTTAGTCAGTCGTTGAAAAGTAGGTACTAGACTAAAGTCTAAAGTAGATCGGTGTAGGTGCATCCGGAGTATACTGCTGCACTCGGGACAACACTTAACAGTGTATGCAATATCTGAAAGCTTTGCAGGATTAATTAAATACCAAAGCGGAAATGGTTATGACAAAATCACAAAAACATTCATAGTTTAAAGCTGTTTCAAGTCCTCGTCAACTCTGATTCCGATGTAGACAACATACAAGTCTAACTTAGTCGTGTTTTCCACCGTTGAGGATTGTGCATAGATCATTTGATAACGATGGTGAATAATGTTTATAGGACAACGTTTGAACTAGTGAAATAGTCAACATAAATGAGTATTAAGCCGCTTGTCATTTTCGTTACTAAGATTAGGGTCGCGTGCGGTGAATATTTTACAAGCCTGACGAGGCCTGTAGTTTCTAACCTCTGTGAACACTAGTTTGCCGGTGGCACATCTGCATGGGGTATTTGACAGATAGGACGAAACACAAGTTTAGAACCAGGTTTCAACCTGAGTGGAACGAACAAACTTTATGGTAAACATTTTCGCATGTCGTTATTGCAACTCCACAGTAAGTTTGATTTTGTGCCATCATTAGGAAAAAAAGTGCGTTCGGTTGTAAGTACTGTTGAGAAGGAGGTTGAAGTGAGAGTAATTCTTTTACCAAATCTACCGAGTAAGACTGAGACCGTTAGTTGACAGGTAGAAAGTATCCCTAATTCATTTTTCAATTTCTGATATTAGTTTGAGCAGCACGTCCAAAGCGCTGATAGCTGTGTGAACAGCAGACTTGTACGTAAATGTTCTTACTGAGCACTATAATTTATGAGAAACTGGAATAGAAAGTGATGCAGTACCTAACTGTAGACCAGTATGACAACCTTTACTAGATAAAAAAAAAAACATTCGACAGACTCTGGCACTATGTTGAAAGGGTGGTAATTAAACCACACAAACTACTCACCAGTAGTCTGGGTGTCGAACGTACAAACTGTTTAATCTCCGTTTGGTCAAGTGGAAGATGGTTTTTTTGTGGCGTTTTGCGACATACTGCACATGTTTCTGTGTGTACAATAAGGCACTCGCTACAAAACCAACGAGCAGTTATAAACGGTTCAGTGAGACTCGTGTGTTATTTATCTGGGTTACAGGATGCTGATGTACGTCTCAATTCACTGACGTTGCTCACTTTGTGGTAGCCCGACAACTGTGGTTAATTGTAAGGCAATGCTGAATTCTTTCGCAATTCTGGTCAAAACGCGAGCACGGGTATCCGTAGCAGTGAAAAACCGTAGGCTACGGGCGAAAGTCAAATACCTGAACTGATCATCTGCAATGGAACGCAGTTATAGGCATTTACGTTCGAGATGAACAGTGCCTACGTGCATCACGAAACCACTGCTCTATCCTTTGATCAGACTGAGGTACTGATAACGGAATCTGAAGAGTGAAGCACACTCAGTGAATTGTTGACTGAGCTAAAGCAGTTACTAATGAACTTGAAATCACGTGGACAATTTAGAGGATTGGAGATAACATAGCTTGCAGATTAACAGGGCATAAGTAGTATGTATAATGGTCAAAATCCACCAGAGGTACACGACCGGTTCATAATTGATGTGACTAATCAGGAGTGCGTACCCAGTGAAACTCAACAGCATATCCTACTATAGGAAGGAAAGATATCAAAGTTTGCTGTATGCTCATAACAATCCACAGTCCTTCCAGAAGTGAATGACTACCACAATAATCATATAAGAGAGAGATTCGTGTAAAAAGTATTCTCACAATGTTTGCACCAGGTCTCGGGAGTGATAGTAGCTGCACAGTACAATGAGAGTTTTGTGATACCGCCAGCAACAGTTTCCGTTGCAGAGCAAGCAGAATTACACGAATTTGCTGTTGAAGAGACTGAGAACCTCTCAGTCAATAGGATTTGCCGTTGAAAAATTAACCACAAATCTTGAAAGCCATGGAAGGGAACGCAAACACAGATAATCAAATGTATCGAAAAGGCGGAGCTCAAAGGCAATGTAACATACAATGACGTGCGATCGAGGAGAGGACGGTAGAGCGAAACATGAGAATCAAAAAGTATGTGCAACACGATCATGGACACGGGAAATTGTATACTCTGCAAAAGAGCATGCCTAAATGAGTAGGATAAGACGTATAAAAAGATACGGTTGAAGAAAGTTTTTGTGTCAAAAGTGAAACGTTTGCAACAAACAATTATTGGTTGCTTTTAATTTGTTCAGAAATGTCAAAAACAAACTTAGGGTATTCGAATGCATTTGCTTCCACAGCTAAAATAGGTCAAGCCATGCTGAAGCCAAAAATGGGCTCACAGGGTACAGTGACGCTCCAGTCTGAGGAGAAACTGTAGCAACGAAATCTATTTCAGATGCAAACTGCCTGGTGACTGCGGCTTATTCAAACTGTCAACGGCCGCGATTAATAGAGTAGCGTGATAGACAATCGCTTTGCAGCAGTTTTTCCTAGATAATTGTTAGCCTGACCACACTGTGCAGTGGTTAGAGCTACAAAACCGTCGGCATACGAGGTGCACGACCCAGCCAGACTTTATCGCAAATTTTGACAATAACAGAAGGACATTTACACTGAGTCAAGCAAGAATCAGAACAAAAGACAAACTGCGAGCTCAACAGATCGATTACAGAACCCATCGCTATTAACACCGTTTACGGTCATCCAAACGTTGGGCTCGGAGGGAATGTAATGGATAACCATCATGGTAGCTGATCAGATCGCCAAGATGACTGCATTGCAATAGGTGAAGTTTGGTTTTCAGCTTCTGAGCCACGTGCACGCCACCAACGGGCTCATTGGATCCTACGAAAAAAGTGAATGCCTTCAAGCTGCCAACACCTGGAAAGGAGAAGTAAAAGCAACCAGGACTGGAACCTGTGACTGAATGAACAGAACACAAAAACAGTACAACTGGGTCGGATAGAGAATACCGTTATTCATTTCGAAATACATACAGTGGGTTATTCAGCACACGAACTCAGCAGACGTGATAGTGAGTTCATGTAAATATATGTGAAATCTTTACAGTGAAACAGAGGTTCAACAAAAGAAAGTAATATCGATGATCACATACATACAGTGAAAACAATAGTCAAAAGCAGAATAAGACGATGTATTCAGATTTATTGAACATTTGTACAATGCAACAAACGTGACTCAAAGATATGATAGTAACAACCGAATCAGAATGAGATATACATATAAGTATGGGCGCAACCAAATCATACATTCCTCAACGAACAAACAGACGCTGGAAGCATTATCGATATTTGCGTCCACTATAATTACTTCGTGAATTATGTCGTGAACTAGAACCGTGATGCCAAGAGTGGTGATCGGCCTTTTGGTGGGGCGTGGACGATTTGAGAAAGGCAGGTGAATCCGGAATGCGCGAATTTGAAGAAGACTCCGACGTAGAAAGCTCAACGCGCGAAGTGCGTAATGTTTCCAAAACACGCTTATAACCACCTTGTGTACCGGGTAGGTTTTCAAATGGTCGAAAGGGTTGCACACCGACTTTGAATGCATCAATGTTGGGTCGTTTGTTTATCGCAGCAAGCGAGGACGAATCGTCCGCACTGTACCCGTCTCCAATGCCTACAGGCCGATTTGGAGTTGGTGTGCCATCTTCGGTCTCGCTAATAAGCAGTAGTTGGGATGTGGAGGCGCTCTCAGTTGAACTGAGTAGATTTGACATCTCTTTCGCCTGATCAGGTTCCGTATGTGAATTCAGGGACTTGTCAGCACCATTAGAAATTTCTGAACAAAATCAGCGTAAACATAAGATGGTAAGGCAAACAAACAGACGGGAACTGCGTAGCAGTACAGTTGGCTGACGTTTTATTCAACTGACAGAGGAAAAATTAAGATGGAGAACGGTCAACTGTACACAAGGACTTTCGAATATAATCTCACATCAACCGAGCCAACAACGAAAACAGCAGATTAAAAGGAATAACAGGGTCCAACTTGGTGACAACATTTAAAAAGTACATGCAAAAACAAAATCAGTCACAAAAAGTAGGTAGTTATTTCATCAGACAGTAAAGTTGGAACAGTAAGAAGAAAAGAGATTCTGGCAGCCAGAGTTACCTGCAGGCTGAATCCTGTTGAATCATTCACGATCAGACTACTATTTCAGATGGTGGGAGAATAAGTCCGGAAGACTCAAGTTCAAACTCAATGTCCAACCGAACTAGATTTTCTGTTGTCTACATGAACGAAGAGTGTCAATGCCGTTGTATTAGGCTAACTGAAACCTTGAAGTGAATCATCACTGTTCCTGTACAGTAAACCTCGACTTCACAGGAACAACCTGAATGCAACATCACCCAAGTCTGGTCTTCATTTCGATGAAATTTGAAAAATAACCGATGACCTGTAAAAGCCAAGTTTTGACCAGATGATTGACATGACTCAGAATGATGCTTGTCACAGGGAGACACGCTGGGCCACACATGATATACACGGTACTAACAGCAACTAAGATGAAGAAGTCGCATTCCTCATTCAAAGTGTTGGCAGTCACCGTTACACTATCTAATACATAAGCAAGCACTGAACGAAATCAACATAACGATCAAGTAAAAGTGAATCAGAATTTGAATAATTAAAACTGCAGGGCAATAGATGTGCGGGAGATTTCAAAATCTAGCCCTTTTTATACGCGCAAAAATAGACGATTGAATGAAAACGCACGAATCTACAAACGGAGGTAACTCGACCACATCGAAATATCCATCTC
>JTDE01002738.1:22325-33097 GCA_014338405.1 Paragonimus skrjabini miyazakii | reverse complement strand
TGGTTGTCTTTTAGAGTACGTTTATAAGCATTGTATCTGACGCACGCATCAAACAGCGAAACAGGGACTACGATGTCCACACTAGAATCAGCGAAGGTTTCCAACAATACTGATGTTGGGTAACAGGATGACCGCATGTGCAGAACAACGGTCGGTCTAGTGAAAAGTGCAGAACCATGTGGTGTCCGGTACTGTGCAAAAGCAAACAGAGACGAATGAGGTGAATTCGATCAGAATTAGCAACATTTTCTGAGGTTTTGGGAACGTGAATAGGCAATTGGTAGTTGAGGCGTACAAACTGTAATTAACACTTCCAAAAACAGGACCTGAAATATATGGGGTAAATGTAAAGGCGGCAATCTCGTCCCCGTCGTGCTTAAGTTACCGCCGGCCAAACACTGCGTCCAGTCATCAAATCCAGGAAGACATGCGTGAAGATGGTGTATCGACCACAACTTCCCTATGTGATAGGTTTTAGGGCATTGACATTCTTATACGCAACCAACGGTCGTGATCTCTTTAGATCGGCAAGTTGGTTGTTTGTGACGTCCTCTAGAGCTATCTCTTTCCCGAAGGAGTTCCAGAGTAGTATACAGATCTCTCAAGGTCATTGTGTGCAGATTGTGCACGCGTTTATGCGGAATTGTCATAAATGCTCACTACTTCGAACGGAATTCATCAGCAGTGTCCAATCCCATTTCACTGTTCAAACGTGCCATGGAAGACAATCTGGAAAATGCATACAGTGGGTTTAATAGTGAAGTGTAGAGTTTATCCCTCAGCACAACCTCGATTGACTTGGAGTGAAGTGACGGCATTGCCCTGCTTAACGCCCTGACAACGGCATCCTGCACAGTGAATGGCTGAGTTGATCGGTTTGGAGTACGCCTCGAATCTTCGAAGTGCACAGTGCTGTTTCGGAACTGCGGGGTTCTATACAGCAGGCAGGCCGCTCGCGATTGTAGGCCGATTCGCATATTCGGACAGCACTACCTTGTGAGATAGTAATGTTGATCAAAACATCAGCTAGAGTAGGGAAAGCACTTGTTGCGCTCACCAATGTTCTGCGGCGTCGAAAGACATCCGGTTGTCTTTGCATGTGGTCCGTTAATCTGTAGTGTTGGGTCATTCTGTAAACAATGTGGTAATTCGCCATCTTGTATTTTGAAAGACTGTGGACAGGTGATCATTTAGACGAACAACAGAAATATCCAATCCTTAATCGCTATGTCATGTTTCCCGTGTGATCCGAACGCTCACAAAAGTGAGCATTATTCAGTGAAATTGCCCGTGATTGGATAAGACCACGAAGTGGTCAGACAATAACGTGGTCACAGGTCACAGTTCCGTTGGAGACCTAGTAATTAAATAAATTGCCTATTAGAAAAGCTGTCCGATAGAGCAGAATGCCATGGTCAATGACGTGTCTGCATTTACAACACTATTAGCTTTTCTAGTTAATCATATTTTGTACCGTTTTTGCCCTTTTTGATAACACTACTTTTAAAACGTTCTCCATAACGGTTACGATGGACGACGGCCCGATCCACAGTATCGTTTTGTCAAACCCACGGCCGTTTTTCAATGAATGAATTAATTAATTAATTTTGATCAATAATCGTAATCCCGAAAATCCAAGTTATCTGACCGATGTGATATCAAACTCGTAGGATAGGCAAGTACTCAACTTTCATGTGTCAGTTGACCCACTGTGCGAATAATGAAATTATTTACCCACATAAGAAACGTGTCGTTGCACGATGAACAACACATCGCGCAATCAAGCAGTTCGAGTTGTAAACATTGTAAACAGAAACTAACAAGTAGCCAACACCTAAAGGGGTTACTTAAAGAACACAACGCGCCTGTTTCATGAATGGGGTGATGGCTATCTCCTGCCCCTGCAACAGTCTGAGACGTAGTCACTTTTGAGTCAAGTTGACGAATTTCTTGCAGAATACGCTCGCGCTCAGTCCAGAGTCTTCGTAGTTCTGTAACGAGAAAAACAGAAATGATCACCAATCAATATAATTCGGAGCAGAGCAGACAGGGGAATGAACAACACATCATAGAAGGTTCTGATGAAATCTAATGTGCCAAGGCAAAAAGAAAAACAGACAGGATGACTATAACCTACGGGCTGCAACTGCAATAGTGTGCTCAATATCATTTGCTTTGCAGGAAAGCTGTACCTCGTCGAATTTCCAAAAATCCATATCAAGTTGTGGTGTACATTTGGAAACACTTTCATTTTTAATTAAAATAAGATGAATTTAGTCAGATGGATTAATGAGGGTAAATACTCGTTGTCAGGTGTAAACTAACCTTCAGAGGACTGCTTGCCATCGCGATCAATCTGTCCGGGTTTTAAGTTAGTTGATCTTGACAATGCAGCATAGAAATTGTCTAACAGATGGTGGCTTTGCATTCGGGGACAGTTCAACACGTCACACTCATCAACAAACGGATATTCGATAGCTGCGTTAAATCCGGGGTAATCAATTAGGGCTTCCCGATTGTATGTCACTAAATGATATATGGAAAGAAGACAAATTTTCATCGTGCATTACAGCGTACAACTCAAATGCATCTTTTCGCCTTTGTTATTTTTAAGCGCATAGTGTGAACAACGGATATGCAGTAGCGTGACAAGTAGTAATTAGGTACCATGAGGATCATGTATAAGTTAGATTTATCGTCGGAAATTAAAATATACTGATGTAGAAACAGAGAGTAGCGTGTTCAAAACAATACACAATTAGTGTCCCAAGGAATACATATAAACCGCCGCAAAGAGAAACTTTGGGCGTACACAGAATAAATCCGTACTGCAATTGTGAATTGCTACATCGCGTGTACAGTAAACAGATAGGCTTAATTAACTCGGACAGACAGACACAAACGAGGCGTAATGAAGTAAGACTTCTGGCATCAATAACAGAGAAATACACCAAGATCAAAACTGAATACATGCATCTACGTTTTAGTGAAGTCAAGCGAACTATCTGTATACACATACGCGGTCATGACCATTAGATTAACATGTGGTAAGTGTTGTGAACGTTGCTGTGGCCAATCACTGCGCACATGCAACGAAACTCTCTCTGCTACTCATGGATAGTGAACACTGAACGTGGTAAGTTAGGGAACAGAGTCGAATATATTAGTCACAGCCACAAGTGAATAATGGACATAATCCTAGTCTAATGAGCAAGCTAGAGTTTTTCTTTTTGCAATGGTCATCGGCAGTCAAGTATTCGCGTTAATCAATGATGCATTGCTTTAGATGACCACCACATATATGTCGTGTGTCCGATTGATCAGTGCGGTAGTATGAAGCACGCACGAGCAAAGCCCAATAACTGCGAGCTTGCAACCATTCGTCAACGCGATTGCAATGTGTCACAGACTGCTTGCCAAAGTTTTGAACTACCGATCCAGGCAACATGTTTAGTGACTATTCGATAGTGAAACAGTAGTAGTACAGTCTGATGCGTCCCCCGCAAGCAACTCGGGAACAAAGCTTCTTGACGGTTCGGTAGCGAAAAATCAGTGCCATCAGTTGTAATACTTTCAACTGGTGACTCGGGTGTTGTATTTACTGACGGCAAGGTCATATGATTGTCCCCAGTTGCTAAATGGGAAACACAAGCCAACAAGGACATTAGCGTTGACGTACGCACAGTTGTCAGCATAGGTGGGTACAACTGCATTGCCTCCCAGTACAAAGACCAACGTGATACGAGTTTGCGAATGGAGGTATCAACATAAAACGGTGGTTAATCGAGTTCACTGACGTGGATGCTGTTGTCGGCTGACTGATTTGCCAAGGGAGTAAGTACAATTAGAGGGGTGGTGTAATGAAAATCACAAGGAGCTTGTTTCTGTTGTGGATATCACATAGCCATTACCACTAATTCAGTTATCTGTTTGCAAACTGTAGACAATTCGGTCTCCAATACTGTTAGGAGGTCCATTTTTTCCGTCCAAAACCGCCTCCGACCTCGAGAGCGGAACTGTCCAGAACGGTCAAGAGGTAACCTTGGACACTATTTTTACCTGTCCGACCTTTATTCCGCCATGTTCATTGGTGGATTAGTGACCTCAACTACCATCTTCAGTAACTGACCTTCCAACTTCTGATTTGAGAATGTTTTCTTCGATCACTATACACCTTGTAATTTCCTCACTGTCGCACACGCTTTTTTGCACGCGTCTTTTGGTTTGTCTTGGGAGCAAAGTACGTGGAGAGTCACGGTATTTTCGGGACCGAGATTTTCCGTGTTAATTATTACCAGGAGGAGAAGCCGATTTCTGTCAAGCACACTACTACATCGAGGACGAACCAGCATATCTTCTCAAAGGCTTACAACATCTGGCGACGGAAGAACTCATGATGACAATAGCATTCGAGCAAATGCAAACCTCTTTTCAACAGCAGCAGAAGCCATTCGAACAAGCGCAGTTAAAAGTGACTGAAACACTGACGCAAAAGCTGAGCTTTCACCAACCGATAGAGGGATCCAGCGAATCCTTCCTATATGCAGCAAAATCTCTAATCAACTCAATCAGTCAGTTTCATTTTGATCCTGCAATCGGCACCACGCACGAGTCTTGGTTCAAAAAGAAGGATGTTTTCAAGTTGGAACTGTCAGAGGCTGACGATGCTCAGAAAGTGAGATTGGTGCCCGTAAATTGGGTACCTCAGAACACGAATGAAACACGAACTTTATCAGGCCGAAGAAGTCAAGGGAATTTCGCTTCGACGAAACCACCCAGAAGTTGTCCCATATATTTGGCGACCAGTCATTCTTTGTCTAACATACGCTACCACTGCCTGAAGCTCGTGAAATCAGTAGATGATGACTGGGTGACGAACGCTTGAACACTCCGCATTACAACAGCAAGATGATCAGTATATCAGCATTATCATCACCATCACCAGCAGGATCATCATCACAACGGTCTTGAGCCTGACCAAAAGATGCTGTGACTCGGGCCGCCAATCACCTCAACAGTGACGTGGAATATCCTGAAAGAAAACGCTACTAAGAAGGTTCAACATTATTAAAAGAAAACTGAGCGGAAGAACTAGAAATGGTATGGATACAGATACGCCATTGACTGCGACACGCCGCCATCCCGGATAGCGTCTTTAACCAGCGGTTCGAGTGATCACGAGGACCCAATCCAGGCAGCCGACACCTACCCACTTTGCTCAATGAAGCAGTCAGGGTCTTCATATTTCGTGACCACGTTGTTGCTTGACCACCACGCGGTTTTACCCAACTGTTGGTGACCTCAATATATAATACCCGGTACGGTAAACGATCAGATGACATACGGAGTACGTGACCCAACCATCGCAAGCTGTGTACCGTGAGTAGTTGACCAATTGATCGCGCATCCAGAGTGTTCCGGAATACGCGCCGGCGAACGGCCACATTACGCAAGCGATCAATCCATTTAATATGGGCCAACTGGTGGGGACAACGATGGTCAAACACAGCAAGCATGTCGACATCTTCGTTGTGAACAGGTCACGTTTCCAAACCACAGAGCAAAATAGAACGTACACAAACATTATATACTCTTCCTCTCAGCGACAACCGAACGTCTTTCCGACGCCACAGATGATGCAGTTTGGCAAACGCTGCTCGTGCATTTGCTATCCTCACTGATATCTCATCAGGCTGACGAGATAGTGCTACCCAAATGTGTGAAACTGTTCACAGTCTCAAGCGGATTACCTGCAATGAAGAAAGTAGGAGTTAAAGTGCCCCAGTCTTGAAGCAACACTTCGCACTTTGAAAGTGCAAAGCGCATTCCATACAAACCAGCCTGGTCGCTCAACCTGTTCAGCATGGTCTGCATGTCTTCGGCAGAGGAGCCAATTAAGACAATGTCGTCCGCATACTCCAGATAGATCAATCTAGCACCAGGAAGAAGCTCAACACCAAGTCCACTGGATTCCCGAAGTGCACCCTCCAGAATGTCATCCATGACAAAATTGAACAGGAAGGGGAAAATAGGACACCCCTGACGAACACCACTAGAAGTGATGAACGCCCGAGGCAGTTGTCCATAAAATCCCACCCTGCTTACAGAGTGAGCATACAGTTATATCAACAGATTCACGTATTTCTCTTGTACTCCCTCGCGAAGAAGACAGCTCCACACAACGTTACGAGCAACTGAATCGAAAGCAGCCTTTAGATTTAAAAAGATCACGACTTTCGGCTGTCTGCAACAGTGCCAATATTCCAAGATCCGTCGCACAGTAAAAACATGATCAACGCACCCCTGACCGGATCGGAATCCTGCTTGTTCTTCGCGTACCTGACTTTCTCTGAGCTTAGTGAGCCGACGTAAAATGAGACCAGTGAGTAACTTGGACGCAACAGAAACCAAACTGATGCCTCTGTGGTTGTCACATAGACTTCGGGACCCCTTTTTGAAAATGGGAACTACGGTAGATAGGCACCAATCAGGAGGTACCTCTTCAATCTCCCAGATCGTCTGGAGAAGTTCTGTCAGTTCTAATATTAACCTCTCTCCACCATCCTTGAAAGGAGGAGGAGAGAGGAGGTCTGGTCCAGGAGCCTTATTACGCTTCAATAACTTAAGCTCCAGGACCACTTCTGCTCCCGATATACGGCCATCTGGAACGCAATAACTGATCAATCGGGTTCCATCATCCACATGATCTGGTTGAGGCCAACCGAACTGTTCTTCAAAATGTTCAGCCCACCTGTCAAGTCGGCGCGATTGATTGGTAATAAGTGAACCATCTTTTTTCCATATGGTCTCACTTACACCGACTCGACGGCCAGTACAACCACGGATCAGGGAAAATAGCATTCAGCTATTCCCAGATAAAAAGGCTTTCTCCGTCTCTTTCGATTGTTCGACCAAGTATGGCTCACGGTCTTTGCGCAAGCTTATACTCAGCTTGTGTTTAAGTTCTCGACGGTCGTCATCATATTCAGAACCAGGTGGGATCGAGCGACGCTTGTTCATAAGGTTTATCGACGTGACAGAAATCCAGTGCTGTCGCACACTCGTGCACAAATACGATGCGACGGGCCGACAGCGCATCACAACTATCGCACCGCAGCGAAGACGTAGGTCACAAGGTCAACGTGGTTTATGGGAAAGCGGCCGCGAGGTCAGAAATGGAACAGGAACGGCTTGCATTGAAAACCCCAACCAATCAACACGTGGATACGGACAGCCACTACACCAGCAGCGTTGATGCTGAAATGAAAGACAAGCGAACACATACCTTCGGGTAAACATGATGAGTGGCAGAATGGTGTCATTCCAGGACTCATTTATCTGTTCGATAACGGATCCTGGCGCGGACTTCAAACGGTACAATAAACCGTTCATCACTCAGTGTGTCACTCTTAATTATTTCAAATACGCCACCTGAGCAGCAAATATTCTTCTTGACGCATATATATATATATAATATACATGTACATTTGTAATGTAGACTAAAATAACCAATACACACATATACCGTAATGTCAGTTAACAGCCAACATCGTTATCAATCTGCTAGAAAGCTAGATAATTTGACTATAACGGGAAAAAAACTATGAAACTGTGGGAGTCTGAATAGTAAACAACAGAATAGCAGATGGCCGGTAGACTTTAAGTCTGTGAATATAACCTTAAAAGAGAGATAGTAGTTTTCACAGTGTCCTCGCTAGTGATACGACATGAAGAGATCGAATTAGTATGTGTTTGCAACAGGTTCATACATTGCGAAATTTCATAAAATTACGATTGAAAACAGAATTCTCAGTGTAACTAAGGTTCACCTTCTGCGTTCTCAGCCAGAGCAGCAACAGAATCAAACATGGTAAGTTCACCACCAACCCGCGCTTTCCGGAGCCAACCTGGAGGATAGCCAAGCGTTCTCATACGATAAACATGCAAAGGAAGCTCATGTGTGGCCAAATTTAGTGCTTCTCGCAGTTCGTCTCTGCCGTATTTGAATCAGTATAAATAATGACAAAAACTTACGACAGCCTTCCAGGACGAAATTTGGAGAAGTCACCTGCCTCATGATACCGCTTTCCCGTAATGCCCCTTCTAGGTTTGCTCGCAAAAGTTGGACGTGCCACTGGCGCTGGGGAGTCCCCAAACACGCCTGGATCATCTTTAAAGTCATAGATGATGTTCGTTGACTTTGAGCTGGAGTAACTTGTTAAGTAGTAGATAGCAAACAGACTTACTCGGAGGCTCCACTTTTGTCAATAACGAACAAATCATCAGAATCATCCACCATGGTTCAGTTCCACAAATAGACGGTTAAGAAAAAGTTTATACTCTAGTCCTTCACGTAAACGTTGGCTTCCAAAATCAACAGGTCAACTCTAATGGAAACAGGGCTGAAATCAAAATGACAACGAAAAATATGAATTGTGATGGTTACATGATTCGAATAGCCGCAGGCAGAGAGAGGACAACAAAAACGACTTACATAGAAAAGCAGACAGTCGCAACAATGTCAGTGGCCGAAATTCTAATCTCGGCCCTGGCAAGGATATGTAATATTGACTAACACCAGCCTAAGGGAAACTTCAGTACAGTACTTTCTTTTAAAAGAGACTGACTAAGACATCTACGAGATTGCGACAACTGTGATCAATTTTGAGTGTTGGTTAATTTGTGTTGGTCAAAATCCCTTAATACTAACCAGCAACGCTTGCACACTTAGGCCAGACACCGTCACGTCATACAATGCGCCTAATCAGTAGAAAGTGTTCACGGAGTCCACAACCAGGCAAGTAACGCTGACGAACACTACACAACTTAGCGTTCAGGATCCGCACAAAAACGTGACGGCATAGTCTGGAAACCCTTTCCTCAACTATCGGTGTTTTCGTTACATAACAGATGGCGAGAATTATGTACAACCGGCGTACGGAGTTTATGATCCCAACCAAGAGGTTTGTGCTTTTCAATTGGTCAGCTGATCGCGTACTCAGTACTCCTAGAAAGACGCTGACGACCCGTCAGGATCACTCCACCCAATATACGTTAACTGGCGATGGTCGGACGTATCTAGTTTATTAAACATTCGACGTAAATGAGCCACCTATCCGATCGACAGGGCAGCACAAAACATTGTGTATTCAACCTCCGATTAGAAAGAGGTGGTTCCCAGATGATACTGCTTGCAAACGCTAACGAATACGGTAGGCGCTTCAACGATTCACCATCGATACCAAGTCAGCACTGTATGTATATACAAATAGTACAAAACCAAGTAAAAGATTTGACAACCTCGTGTAAAGTAGAATAAATGGGGGGAAAGGAGCAGTATATTTTATGTATAACAAATTCCCTGCACGGGCATAAATTATTATGAATCTATTACATATGACATTATTTATAACCACATATGTTAGGTAGTACGGAGATGGAGACTAGGCTCAACAGTGGTCATTTTTTCTCGATGTCCGGCCGCCGCGCCAATACCTAAAGTTGACTTAGAGCATCGTAAATAAGAAGCAACAAGCCAAGTAGTGGAACAACGGAGAAATATGTACGCGGGCCGATGAAGACCAACTGTTAGACAGTCTTGCTACTCACTCAGTAAGTTCAGCATTCACCAGCAGTCGCGTACGAGTGGTGACAGTCAGAAACGGGCACCAGGTGAACATTCTCCACTCGCATAGGCACGAGCAAGACAACATTAATCTGTGGAAACCTAGGGCACTAGCAGCCCACGGTTCTGAACCATAAAATGAAATCGATTGCGCGTACGCACCATATACCATTCATTCCAGACGGAGGCAGTTGACAAAAGCAATGCGTGTCCTTGCCACTTTCACTGATACTTCATAAATGTCAGCAAGAATGTAACAAGTGAGAATTTTCCTTCTAAATTTGTGAGACGGTCTACAGTCTCAAACAGACTGCCGCTAGTGGAAAACACGGGAGAGTAAATGCAATATAACTGAAGCGACACTGTATCTAGAAGGTACGAAACGTAATCCATACACATCAACACGATCATTTCTCATGTTTAGCACGGTTTGTCTTCGGAAGAAACGCAAAGCGGGACAACGACATCTACATGGCGGTCCGTGACAATAAGGAATAGGGAAAGGGAGATCGCAAACCCATGATGAACAACACCCGGAACAATGAACGCTCATGACAGCCCCCAACGCTCTCTGCCTGCAGAGTGAGCATACAATGAACTCAAATTCATACGGTTCTTTGAAACTGTTATGTCCAGTAGCGAGCTCCAGAGAACATTACGAGCAACCGACCTAAAGACAGTCTTCAAGTATAGAGGGACTACAGCTGTCGGTTGCCTATCAAAATGTCAACGCTTCAAGGTCCGTCGCAAGATGAAAATGTAGTCAATGCACCCTCGATAGAGTCCGCACCGAGCCTGATTTTTTTGGTAACGCTGGCCTTCCTTGGGCTTAGCGAAAGAATTCAGTAAGGTCAGGGAACAACCTAGAGGCAGTAGAGATGACACAAACGTCCTCCATAGGCATAAACTTTGAGTTTCTCTTTTGAATGTAGTAAAACAAGTAACAGACAATAAACACGAGGTACCAATCCAAACCCTAGGAAAGTACATTGGCAGGTCTGATGCCAGCTAATCGCTTGCCACACCGAGCACTGTTTGCCGACGCTCCGGCCGATTGGCGTAAGGTGCGAGGTGGACAGATGATGACCTGGCGTAGACAAATGAAATCGTTCACGAAGGGGTTGGGCACTGTAGGTCGGGTTCGTCT
>JTDE01002737.1:19132-79727 GCA_014338405.1 Paragonimus skrjabini miyazakii | reverse complement strand
GCGGCGGCCGGGGCAGGGTAGACCCACTGCATATAGCAAGTGTACTTGCCATTTTACAGGACCAATGAAAATGTTTGTCGCTGTTGAAAAATACTTGAGGTTTTAATGCAAAAGAATATTAAAAGTTATGATAGAAAAAACATTCATAAGAACTGATGGTCATATATTTCAAGATACGGGAGGTCCTCTCTGATATGTTTGACTCCACACTTCACCGACAGTTAGTATTTAGCATTTACTGAACGTAATCGAGAACAGACCACTAGACTACCATGAAGATCAGGAAGATATTTTATTGAGGGAGATTAGAGACAGCAGACCGTTTATCAGTGCTCCATAACGAATTTAAAAACCATCAGCTTACGGCTGTACCGTACATTGTATTACCCGGTGACGACCTTCCACTTACAAAACAAGAGATAGTGTCCGGGAGAGTAGGGACCCGGACTGGAGTATGAGATGGGCAGTCAGCAGTGTGGAAGAAACATTTGGAACAGACGTACAAGGTTTGTAACCATAGCCAGGTTGATACGAGGTTATAAGGTTCTATACAGTCCGGCTACACCAGTGAGGCCTTTTACGCTGAAAGATTTGCAGACAGGTAGTCTTGAAAAAAGTAATTATTTAATGGTAACAGAGTCAACAGCAGTATGACGTGACTGAAAATGGTACCGGGCAGTAATGTATCTTGCACAAATAAAAACATTTAGAAAATATTGTAAAGCACTGACAAACTCGACAGAATGTTTCTAATTTAAGCGTTTGACGACTGACAAGTCGAGGCTACTATGACAATAAGTCTAGCAAGTTAACTTACCTAATTTTGAATAAATTGGAATTAAATTTATCTTTGCACTACATATGCAAGCTTACAAAGAATTCGTAAGTAAACCTAGATATCAAACTATTACGCTAATTATCATCCTTTTTACCGAGGAATCTACTATCGCTGTTTCCATCCGACATATCAGATTTAATTGTCACAGCTTTTTGAAGTGCTTACGAGCTGCAATAGGCATTACACGATCTAATTGAATATGTGACCTGAATCAACTACTTCTGTTTCCGAATTTACTGCGCCAATTGGACTGGAATTATTGGTTTTGTTGGAACTTCCAATTGATTAAGTTTGATTTGATTAGATTCCTTTAGCAGTTACACAGAAAAACACCGACACTTTAACTTATTTTAGGCTCCATTAATTTCGGATTATGTAGACACACTTTTACTGCCGCCTTCTATTTTTAAACCACTAGTAAATATATAAAAACGTGGTATAAATTCTGAAAAGCTAATACTATCCCTGTATGAATCGTTAGACACACCCAATTTGTGGTCAATGATATCGAGGTAATGAGCGCCCCAGAGAGTGATTTGGCGAACACATTATCTTCGGTCATAATTTCTGAATAGGAATGCGTCACTTTTAAGTGTTCGTAAATAGAATGGGAAGTCCTATTATGTGGCTGTTAGTGTAGACGAGGCACTGAATAGATACGAGTGTTACATGAATGAATGAAATTGCCAGTCGGTTGCCACGAGCAATATAATGATTTTCAGTACGTTGACAGACAAATATATGTGAAACAATTACCACAAGACGAGTTAACTTCTGTGAGATGTATGCAGGGGGTTCTGTTTTTCAAGCGTTTCTGTACTAGTTCGGTTACAAAGTATGCTGTATGGCAGTGGTTATTCTTGACACAAGATCGAAAGTAATCATTCTGATGGCAATTTTATCAATAAATGCTCCAAAGTTAGTATTCAAACTACAGCTAATCAAGTTAAATCCAGATTTTTCTTATAAATATCGTAAGAAACTCACTCAAGAGAAGTCTTCATTAGCCTCATCAAGGTGGTTGAGGTCGGTTGACGTCGGTTTGCTCATAACGATGTTATTTTTGGCTGATGAAGAGTTATCTGGGACGTAGGTAAATCTAAAAACTTCTGTCAGTGTGAAAAATGATATTCAGGTCTCATTTCATCCTACAGAGTAGAAGACAATGACATACTTTACCCCCTGCTGGTTGCCAACAGTCTCCATGAAATTCAAAATATGCCAATTTCAAAATAATCTGAATTATAATGAAAATGATGGCAAATCATTCACACAGTAATCTTCCGTATGTGAAAGTAGAGTTAATGTTATGTTTTAATTAATTATATCCCACCCTCGACAGTAAGATCACCTTATGAATTAAGAACCTTTGTGTCATTAAGGAGACTTCAATAATTCTGAGAACACTTGATAAAATGTATGTTGATAGGCATGCTTCCTATTGTTAGTACGTCAAGTCAACCATATTCTACGTAATCAGAAAAATAAAGAGGCAATTCTTAAACTTTCATGTTTAAACGGGATATGTGTTCAATGTTCAGTTTCCTGCGCATTACCCACACTCAACAGATGACACAGCTCAATACAACCAGACGGATCTTTTTGGTGCGGTAAAGGTTATCTCATATCTGTTCGTGGATAGCACGCATGGCTTCCTTGGATTCATAGCGCCTGAACATTCCTATGGACTTTTCAAATTTATAACTACATACACACTGCAAAACAAGCTAATTTGCAATTGTACATTTCAAATTGCAATGTGCTTCCAATGTACTGACGCAGCTGCTTGCTGTATTATACTTTGCATTGAAAATCTGCGTAATAAATTTGTGGAATAATCTTTCGTTTGAGGGGAATTAACGAAATGATTGTGGTTTAACTCAGCCAGGTCGCGGACATACATGCCACTTGACTGGCAATGCAAAATGTTGATTTGGAATAAGTTTTTTGAAGCTAAATTATCAAAACTTGTAGCTGTGCACTTATCAGATACGTCACTGAACCTTACATTAACTTAAATGACTTTCTGTTTCCCTGCGGCAAAAGTTGTCTGGACAATCCTTGAGTTGCGCAACAGTTCACATTAGTTATTGACTTCTTGATATTTATTACAGGATCGACATTCTCCAAGGTTTACTCAAAAGACATCGCATTTTAAAACAGTGTGATTTCAACGATTTTTGAACTGCTCAAAAGTAACAGCATAACTCACATTCTATCAGAAGATAAAAACAATAATTTAAGTTTTGAAAATTTTCATGCTATTTATGAACCCTACAATAACAAGTAATTAATACAGCTTATTAAAAAATGTCGATAAAAATAAACAAACAAACTTATAACACCATGGTCACAGCAACCCAAATCTGGAAGAGTCTCCCTGTTTTTCTTTCATAAACTGACAAATACAACATACACTGGTGTGCTCGTAGAACGTGACACTGATATCTTCCGTCAAAGGCAACAAGGAAACTGGAGTGAATATTTCGAGACTTCAAAGTTTGTCTATGAAAAATGCAATAGCGATCGTTAATAATCAAGATGGTAAGGACCATGATCTCTCGGTTTTTTTGAAAGTGGCAGTTTATTGACAGTCGAGATGATGAACTGTTGGATTTTCGAACTGCTTAGTGTTTGACTGTTGGTATTTCTATTGTAGAGATTTGAAATTTTGTGCTGTTGATACAGGTCCGCATGCAATTTGCAAACAACTTCTACCAAAAAATGATGACCGCCAGATCAGTGAATTTACGCTGCTTAGGAAGATAAATGTAATAACCTTTTATTTTTTCAGGTAACTAAATATGCCTTTGTATGCTGTGAACAGGACCATTCTGTTAGTTCTTGGCTGTGATCACAAGTACGTTACTAAAATAACACATATGAAAATGTGGAAAGACCACATCGTCCTAGACGCCGAAAAAGCTGAAAAAGCCGCTGAAAAGCATACGCGAGTTTTAATATCCTACCCACTTTTTCATAATGAGAACTTTTCGCCTATTTTTGTATCATAAATGATAAATATGCTCAACAGTAACTGCATCCCTCAATGCACCGATACGAAATGCGCAAAATAATATCTGTACCAGTCTTACGCATTGTGCATATGAATATTATTTCGTATTATTTGCTCGTTAAGGCACTACCCTGTGATATGTCTGCGAGTGAACATTACATGCACGAATACGATTCACCACATATGCGGAAGATACGCTCCTGAATCATGGCCTAATGTAAGGACTTTGTTGTTTAAAAATTTCAGTGCACTACAGAACTACATTGCGTGAACTGTGGTCTTTGTTGGAAGTTTTATTGCAAATTTTGAATAATACACTTCAGTGATACGGTGTAGTTGTACCCATGTATGATCACGAATGGAGTATCCTTTATCACGCATTCTGGTTGGAATGTTAGCACTGCACCTGGTGCCAAAACTAACCGCTGATGCGTCCGTGAACCATAATACTTTTTCAGCGTGACACTCATTAGCTGCATTTTCCTTGTTTTCACAAGGGCTATGACATACCACTTCGTGCACAGCCAACATTTAGGAAACAAAACACTGCGCGAAATACGACCGAGGAGTAAACACAAATATGACAAGTTTACTTACAAACTTCTGTTTCATTTCTAGCAACACCTGAGGGGTTTGTTTTTACACAATCCCCTGTGTACTTCTGATGAAAAATGTGACGAAAGTATTTTTTTATTAGTGTGCATTTACGGAGTTGGTTCAACTCTGCGTCATAGATTGAGAGATTACATCGGTAAGTATATCGAAGACAGACAGGAGCGGGGAGATGACCAGATGTTGTCGTTCTATTCAACGTACTTAGTCCTTCTGGTCGATCAGACACCTGCTGTAACTGGACATTCCAGTGACCCCCAGTGTTATTCCTTCAAGTGATGATGAAGCAACCCAGCTTTTTAACTTTTGTATTCACTTGATGCTCTGCCTAATGAAATTGATAAGTTGACCTGTTTTTTAGCATCCGGGACTTCGAATTTGCAATTGCCATGTTTAGGACCAGTGTAAGACTGAGAGATAGATGAACTTGGCTTGATAATTTGCTTCTCCCTTGCATTTTTTTTGCCGTGTTGTTTGTCTCAACTGACAAAGGCTGGTCACTGTCACTTTGTAGATCTGGTTTGTTGAAGGTTTAATTGTCAGCAATTTGGGCGGCTTTTGATTTGCTGAAATGTTTGGATATGTTTACCAGAGAATATCTCCTCATTAGAAAGATTAGTACCATGGACTCATGCTACAGCATACTGAAAATCATGTAACTTTTAGAAATACATGGAAAAATATTAAGATTTATTATTCGGCAGTGTAACAGCAATAGTCCAGTTGGTTTTCATCGGTACAACGATGAAGACAGTAACTTTGAGTTATGCAAACAATACCGCACATCAAATTATCGTGGTTAATTATTTCCTAGAAATAAATGAACGGTCCGTTCTAAAAACGTCATTGTCGTGTGGAATGTTTTGAGAAACGTATCGACCGTCTTTTCATTTAACGCGCGTTGGAACATCAAAGCGCACTTGTGGTTCCGCAGGACAACATTTTTATGTACATTACCAAGCAAAATATGAATCTATGAAGAAACAGCTTACAGCTGTTTATATTGTGGGATAAATTACTGAGAAAGTACATCCATTTCCCTGAGAAATGTATATTAAAAACATTGGAGCTCATTTCTCTGTTTTAACTCAACACAATCAGAAGACACCTGTTGTAGAAGTCGGTACTTCGTTTTGCTACAGAACAAGCTTACTAAAAACAAAAATGTCTTGGTCGCAAACAAGCGATCTTCAAATTCAAGGAATAGGTTGATATTAACCGATTAACCGAGCCCTACCGGATGCAAACAAAATGGACTAAGTGTCACTTTGCAACAAGAATAAACAAGTCACTTGAGTAAACACGTTGATCTACTGAGTAGTTGTGTTCCGATTATGATAAAACAGCTGTGACCTTTTGACCAAACCGTTGAACATGTGAGTTTCTGCTCACTTGCATGCAAAATGTTCGAGAATGCTTCCTTTTCATGAAACCATTATGAGTAGACGCTACTGATAGACTGGAAGGAACAGTAGATTGACTTTAATCTTTTCTGGAAGACGACACACACCTGTAAACCTACAACGCGATAAATGGACAACCAAATAATCAACTAACTAAGATAAGCTTGTCATTTGAGATATCAATAAAGTTTAATGTTTCACGAAATGCGATTAAATTGATGACTGAATGTAATAGTTTCACGTAGTCAACGAAATGCTCAACAGTTAGAAATAAAAGTTCTGGTGTCGTGAAGTTCGATGAGTCAAAGTGCTTAACGTACGTCTTGTGTAAAATGAACATATTCTTTCTTTTAATCCTTTAGTAAGTATAGCTAGTCACCTTACAAGCAGATGGAGATGACAGTCGGATTTATCAGAGACAGTGTAGGTTACTGGCTAAGACCTTCGCAACTGCTTGAATGGCCCGTGATGTCACACCTGCCCACTAGTTAAACCAAATAGGTTGGCCATCGATTCAGTCGATGTGAGGCGTACATGAGCGCAGTGCTCGAACAAACCGCTTTTGTCCATACTTGGTCAATCAGTCTGAGCCAGATGGTTTCAGCAGCACATGTTCTCATTCGGACGATAAACCAATAAAAAGGTTTAATCAGCGTTCCCCTGATGTGTACATTCGACGGGGTGGGTAAGGACAACCTTGTCAGCCGACCGTGTTTCACTGTTTCTTGATCGAAACACGTGTTGATTCAATTGAACTAAGTGTTGAGCATAAGAGAAGTGTGAACTGACTGTTTGTCTGCATTACAAAATCGCGGAAGTGAGTATCAGCGGAGTGGTTAGAAATTTCACAGGGCGTGTACGGTGCGTTTTTTGTTTTAGTTTCTTTTAGTTTTGAGCACCTAATAAGAAAATTCAACAACTCTGTACCAGCTAGGATCAGCAAACGCGTTTAATCCTTAATATGAGCTCAGTTGGTCACCAATTTTCTGCAAACTGTTTCGCAATATTTTATCCCATGAGCTTCAGTTCATAATCACAGACTCGATGCATACGCCTTGCTGACGTTAATGCTCCATTCATAGTGCTATTTCAAACCTACTACTGAAATACCGTGATTCAACCAAACTTATCGGCTGACATGCACGCCTTCATAACCAAAGTCTATTGGTATATCAATTACCCCAGTAGGTCAGTAGGATACCAGAAATCAAAGTTGGAAACATGCTGTTGATTGGGTATGCAAAGTGTTCCATAACTCTACTCATTTTCACCTAGTTTAGGTTCCACTATGAACAGTCTGCATGACAAAATTTTCGAAAGTGCTAGTGTAGAAGAAAAGTTTTCGTTTCTGCTGCCAAAATATCTAGTGTTTTGAGCATGGGGAACGTGAAATAAAAATCAGACCAGAATGTGCCAGATAAGTGTTAATTGCGACAAAACTGTGAATCAATATTATTATGCCGGTTACAATATTTAAGCGATCCAACGTTATAAGGTTCATTAATGTGTTTGGCAAATCTCTATTCCATGATAGTTTAGGAAAACATGAATGTAAGTGTGAATTGCATATACAACTGATAAGTATTCCAAATGAATGGTTGAAAGGTTTCTGCTCAAAAGCTAACGCTTTATCTGTCAAACGATGAATTAATGTTTAAGAATTTATTTAAACAATTATTTTGTGACCATCATTCTGAATTTTGCAAATTGGATTATTCTTGCATATACTCATCATATTATGTCCGTCATCAGAAATGTCGAGAATCACATATAGTGTAATGGTTTATGTCTTTTATGAATAGCTACGTTAGGTTCCTTTTATTCGTTCACTACAAGTGATTGGCTAGCGGCTGTCATGTGTAAACGTTTGCCTTCTTTCTGTGTTAATTCATTCGAATTGTTGTGAAGAATAAATGGGCACGTCACGCTATATCAATTAAAAACGTTTTACAACTGTAAACACTTCGAGATAACTGTATGACTTGAAAGACATCGTACTAACAATATATAAGCATGAAACACAATACCATTTTTCTCATATAAAATCCTTCCTGGTGTAATCTCATGCTTAAACCCCCGGAATTTGGTTCTTACCGAAGCATACATTTGTTGCAGAGAAATGTAAGATATGAAGTTATAATTCAGATATTTATTGACCAGGTGGAGCTGCCACTATGCCATTTATTGACAAAACCCGACCCCACAACTGACAAACGTTTTGTTCTCACATGCGCCCATAGCAACGCCGAAGTATAATCTAATGTGTTCAGTTTGTAAGGAATTCCGCAAAGACTTTGAATAACCCGTGGCGATAAATCAACGGTCTCTGAGATCACATTACCACGGTAGTACTAACCAAAGTAGCAAGGTGCCTGTTTGACCAACTTCAACAGTTTCAGTCGACATATCGTGTCCACAAAGTGGGACAGGCTAAGAATGAAGTATGAACACATAAGATTACAGCAACACCCAACGGAGCTTATCCGAGCAGTCAATAGATTCATAACTATAAAAAAAGCTGAAATTTAAAATAGATGTAGCAGAAGTCATCTAACGGTAGTTCACCAATCAACAACTAGCTATTCATTCAACTATCAAACTGATATGATGAAACAGAAGCACTTGTTTACAGCTCCAAACACGAAGGGTAAAGTGTACAACTGTGAGCCTTCAGGACAGAGAATTTCAGGTCGGATTTTCACGTGTTTAAACTTGAAAACTCAATACACATTTTGTGAATTAGTTATAATGAACAAAAGTTTTGGTTTAATTGTAAAGGCCACGTTTTTGGTTTTACTCTTCACATTTGCGTTGTATTTTCAGCAAGCCCTGTATTGAGATAACGGGCACATTCGACTCATGCTTATCCTGCGGGCAGCCGCTAATGATTGAAGGGATCGGGCAACCTGAGCATTACTGATAGGCCGATGTAGACGACCACATGATCATGGTAGTTTCATGATGACTAACTTGAGGTAAAAATTGTATAAGTCAATATGTATGGCTTCTTAAAATGTGGACTGAAGTTTCAATAATGGCTTGAACGGTAATACACTCTAGCGTACAGCTAAAACAAGAGCAAAACATCAGTCCACTGCTCATGCTTAAAACTGACCGCCAGGTACATGTATTAAGATCGAAGCAATATTCAACATAAAGAAAAGCCGACATGAGTGTACGAAGGCTTGTATTCCCAATTACGTCGAATTACTTGCTAGCCCATTAATATTTTCCATGAGGTGTACAATATTTCAGGTACCACATTAGTATTTATTTCACAAATCATGCAATGAAATGTTTTTCAGCCGAATTATGTACTTCTGCTGGGAAACGTCCATTCTTCTGCTTGCTGATACAGTTCATGCTATGAATGTCTAATTCTGATAAACCAACAATACTCGCTTAACGTAGAATAGTGAATTATAAACAGTAACTTAGTACGAATAGATTTTCACCTCTACTCGGTCCAGTGATCACACGTTTACAAATTCAGGAAACCGATCGGCACACACTTCCCATAACACATGTGTCGATGAATCTGTTTGCCATGTGTTTAGCTTGGAGTAACAAGGAAGAAGGTTCTGGTTTGCTGCTTTTTCCCTCACGTATAACGCAGAACTTGGTTACTTATTTATACATTTTGTGGCCATTTGGAGTTCTATGGCAGCATTCTTACTTCCACTCACCATAAATTACTGAGTGTAAAACACAGAGAAAAACACGAGTCCTTTCAAATCCTTCTGAAAACTGTTATTCTATTGATCTTCGAGGCATGGCCACAAGAAAACACATAGAACGGGATATTTGCTTTGCAGTTTGAAATTAGTAATTTGACCAGATCAACCAGTGATCTTTCAGTTCCTAACAGCAGGTTCTACAAGGTTTGTTTGAATGCCAGGACAAGCTGTACTTACGTTAATTAACCATAGTATGCTACACGTTCAAATCAATAAGACGGGAATCTGAGTGAAATGTTTTCAATGCCGGAAAAATATCAAGTGTTCGACGTTAGGGCTAATCAAATTTTCAAAGATTATCAAAATCTTCTTAATTAATTTCTACTGCAATTTGGTGTAACAAGCTTACAATATAACAAAATAAGTGACCTTGTCGTTGATTGTGAACTGGGTAGATGCGTATCGAGAAACGTTTCTTGTAAACAGTTGAAAATGCGTTTAACAAGAACATGTATTCAGTATAAAGATAAATCAATAAGCCGTGTGACGTAAAAGAGTTACACCATGCTTAATTACGTAGTAATAGATTTTTACGTTCCTACGCATCGTTCATGGTTTACCCGGCAGAAAATGGATGTCTGCGAATAATGTCTCATTGCTTCTTGTTGCTGAGAACTGTGATTCAATTTCACTTTTCGTTTAATAACATTTTCCTGACCTACAACAGATTATGCACTAGAACAATAATATTTTCACGTGCTTGCCGAAAATAAAGTAGAAATTTGTCATTAAATACCATGTAAATTTCCACTTTCTGTCATTCTTCCATCTTTGCCAAGTTCGATGATTTTGCTGGTGATGAACATTATCTGTGCGTGTAGATCATTCACTGCAAACACTAAACATATGCGTATAACGGGTGGGAATATATTATTCCACGTTGGTGAACAGATGAGGTTTCGTGCAGTTTCATGGAGTAAAACTTTTTGTGTAACTTATCGTTAAAACCAAGAAATAATTTGTACAACATTATTAGTCCAAATCCGGGTTGAGGAAGAGGATGAACTACTTCAATTTATCACATTCTGTTCTAGTGTGTTGGCGAATCACCCGGCGTTTATAAACATGAATTTTTACTTTTGCATCGGAGGTGATTGACCTATGAAATAGAAGTCAGTGAAAATAAGCTGGAACTGTGTCGTTGACTGAGTTTGTTATAAGAGGAATTATTTTCACTCTAACAAACGGCAGTTACATTGTTACATTCTAACAGGTTTTTGCGTATTTCTTAGGGTTCGTTCAGAAAAATAACCATTACACATTTTCATCATAGGTTTATTGACGACTCGTGGAAATTATCCACATTTGCTACAAAAGTTTGCCAATATTTCGAAAAACACTAAAAGCTCAAGGCAAAACAAACACAAACCCTTGCTGTCCCATTCAGACTGCATCCATTTGTGCCAAACGGCTACAAATTAGGTATAGCTCAATTATTTATAAATACTTACTCTAAACGCGATAGTCAGTGGACTGACGTGTGTGTAGGTAAAACTGCCTGCTCAAAATGCAATGGGTTTTTGACGTGATCTTCTTTCAAATGATCTCTACGTGAACATCCCGAAAAAGGAAAAAACCAGCCATGTACTATCTTATTGATGGTGAGCGTCAAGAGGTATTACAGGACAAAATCTGTTTGTGTAATATTCTAAAACATTGGATAGTTTTAATGTTGTTTTGTCCCAGTCTATATTTCTCAATAATATTCGAACGTACGTGCCCCTTGTTAATATCATATAATAGCAAAACTCCTATTTATATGTCTGTCAGTTGTACGCTTGTATTATTCCACCATAGTTGCAAAAGTCTATGCTCAATTTTTAGCCAACATATTGATCTGGCACTACCTTGTTTCGTCTGAGTCTGTAAAATTCGTAAATACTCATTCATTGATTGCGTTGTCTGACTTCACCTTGCTTCAAAAGTTCAACGGCTGTAGGGGAATGAGATGTATGACAAGTTATTTGGAAGTATGCAGTCTCACTTCTTGTCTAACATAGCTGGACAGAGCGTCGGTGTTTAAAATGACGCACGTGCAGATATGTTGTGTGTTTCATGTTTACTAGTGTGCCATTTCATATCAAAGCAAGCAGGAAACTCCCGAATTGTATGAATGTTGGAAATTGGAAAGAGACCATATTCACAGCATGCTACAAAACTCCTGATAGTAGGACTTGTTAGTGCTCGCTGGTGAACTAGTTATAACATCATCGGACAAGAATGGTTCGTGGGAGTACATTGAACGTGTTTGTTACAACATAGACTTGACCTGAGGGGAAGAACCGTTGAGACCAAAATGGTCGTTTCCTCACTGCATCTTCTGGGTTAGGATGATATTTAGTTCTTCAAATGCAATTTTAAAAAGTCATTACTGACCTAAGTTTTAGCCGAAGTGAAAGTTAACAGTAAGTGCCACACTAGTGAACGAATTATACGTCACTAGGTCTGTAATAATAATAATAAATAATTTTGGGCTTACGAGGACGTTATCGTTATCGAAATAAACTGCGGTTGTTCTGAATAAACATAACACTTCAGTTAATGTAGTGTGAGACAACCAGTGAGTATCCGCTCCGGTTATCAACAGTGGTTTGCACCAGCATTGCTAATTTTCCAAGGTATTCCCAATAGTACCTACATGAGGATATTATGCCATATTCAGAGGCAATGTAAAGATATCTTATATACTGTTTTGCTTTAAATATCGTGCTGATGAAATTACAATTTTGAAAAACACGTCTGATGTAAGGAAACTATCATATTTATATGATGAAAAATAAGGTTCACCGAGAGCCCACATTTTGTTTTGTACAATTTATGCTTCATACATAATGGATCATGAGTGTGTCAATAATAAATCGGAGATAGCAAGGCAGCTTTATTTTGCTGGTTAACAATAGTTGTGTAGAAAGCAGAAATAGAATCATTAGTGAATTTGCTATACGTTTCACTTTTATGTACAATAAAACTGTGTTCTTGTTAACATTTATATAGAAACAGGTTAAGAAAATGGAGCATTAATAGCCATTTCATTTCTGGAGTGAAACTTGAAGGTATTCGATGCTAGGATTGTCAGCTTAAACAAAATTGATTAGAATAATTAAATTTTCGGTGTTGAGATGTCGTCAAACAAACGTGTACAAAAGTAGTTTCTGACTTAAGAAATAAGGTCCAAGGGATTCTACCGTATTTTCAAAAGTTGAAAAATTAAAGTGTTTCACTCAGTTAAGTTCCACTAAATGAAGCAAATAATCCCTTGTTTTAAAGCAAGCGAAACCCGAATACAGTGTCTCTTGTGTAACATGGTTAACAGAAACGCCAACAAGTATGCAACAGCTAGTACAAAACGTTAGTGGGGTTAAGCGTGTATACACAATATCGTGTCTTGTCGTAGGTCGTCGTGTTCATTCTTCAGACGCCTTTCAATATATAAAATAAAACGGTATTTCATGGTTTAAAAGTAGTTGAGAAATTTTGATTTCTCATGTTCGGAAGTTTTATAATAAACGAATTTGGAGAGGAAGACGCATTTCTTACATTGTCATCAGTGGCATAAAGAGCGTACTATAAACAGTAAACGTTTCCCTTAATGGTGTCAGCCGCTGCTACGATGCGAGTGACAAGTTGTTATTTTCCATCAAGGCCGTCTGAGGTGTACAAAATTTGAACCCCGTATAAATGTGTTCTCACCAGCCTCATCATTGAGAAATGAAATAAATTTCATGAAATTCAAATGCTGTCCAATGTAGATTGAGTTGCGATGGCAGATTGCGACAAGTTTTCTGTGAATGTACATGTGAGTAAATTATCTAAATGGTCAAACGGCTGTTATTCTAACACGTTTGCAGTTGATGGAGTTAGACGGGGAGTATTAAAAGCGCTAAAAACCATTCATTGTTAATTACGTCAGTTTATTAATGAAATAACGTAGAATTCGGACTGACACTTGTTTAATGGAGGGAAAGTTGAAAAACTAGTTTTTTTTGTCGCAGTTTGTTACTTTTTTGAACAATTTTCCTGGGATGTTTGCATCACTCGTTGGGCAGCTGATGAAAGTTCGATAAATGAATACGTCCGAAACAACACTTGCAGTATTGAAGGGATTGCATAGTTGTCTTGGTAACCTGACTAAACATTCTAAAGCAATTCAAGTTATATAACATCACAAAACAAAATCAAACACGGTTGGACGACCTAGTCTTTGAGATTCATTACATTTCGTTGAAAATTATTTCAACATTTTGGTTGCAACTATTTCTAAAACGTAAAGCAGTAAGTTCTGTTTAGCTGTATCGTCGGAATAAAGAGGAGACCTGTCAAATGTAGTCAACATTTCTGCTCACTTTCAGCCGCCCTTGTCGTGAAGGCAGCGGATTGTATACGAGCTGCACAGCGACAAAAAAATCCACCAACGTGCTAATTCCGATCGTGTGCACATTGATGATGCCGTCAGGTTCATAACAAGGACGGTGACTCCGTCAGTAAATTCTGTAGACAAAAAACCTGCTTATGTTGTCAGACTGATATCGATTCCTAGCTCGCTAGCAGTTCTGAGGTAATAACACCTTGAACGATTTTACCAGGCGGCCGGGTCCTAGGATTTGTCTGACAATTTACAAGGCCCTTTTAACGTCGCAATCAGTAGTCACACCGGCGTATGCTCCTCCATGCGATGTGTTCTGTCCATCCAGGTTTCGTCGCAAGCTCATTCATAGTAATATATTACGTAGGAAACAGACTGACCGGCCAAATTTGTATGATAGCCATGGAGAATAAACGTTTTGGCAGCTAACAACATGTGTAATTGAGAATCTGAATGAATGCACTTCAACGCCAATTTTAATTTGTTAAACAGGTTTTGGATCAAGTAATGGCCTTTCAGTTTGGTTTAAAAAGTCTATTAATTTTTTCCTCAATGTGTTTTGTAAACAATGCCAACGTTATCTCACACTGGAGGTCCATGAACTCTTCCGGCTGGCGGTTATCTGCTCGCATCATTCTGACAAACCTCTCCTGTTTGCCCGGTCTATCTACAATGCACACACTTCCGGCTCTGTGGATTAAAGTTATCACAAACCTTCGCTTTTGGCCAATTTGTATGAAGCCAGAGAAAAGCAAATAACATCTCCGTGGATCACACCACACTGACTAGTCTCAAACGTTGCTTACGCATATTTTAACGACTTTATAGTTATCTATAAATGTCTGTTGTACAATCCCCATAAACTTTCATTTCTAACGTGATATCAATACGCTTATCGCTGTGCAATTAGACAATCCCAAATAACTTTGAATAATTCGTTTTCTGTGTAAGAAAATTGAAATGAATGTCGAAATATATCTTTACGTTATTAAGAATGTTAAGTACATATATGAAAAATGTGATAAACTCAAAGAAACACAGCATTTGTGAACGATGTCCGTAAATTTGTTTACAGTGAGAAGATAAGCTTCGAACTGATACCGTTACATTTTATTATATATTTTTATATTGATTGAACATCACCCACAACTGATCGCAGCTGTCGCATTCCCATAGACTTTCCAGTCGGCCCCTTTCGAAAAGAAGCACTAGACTCGAATTTCGCTCTCATTAGAGTTCGTCAGTAGTGCATATCATCGCCACTGCCGGGACTTGAACCACGGACATTCAGTTCATGAGGCAACCGTGTTTACCACTGTGCCATTGACCTCACGTTAGGCACGACCAAATTGTCATATGAGAACGCTCATCCACTTTCGCTTGTGAGTAATGGTCAGGTTGCCCGATCGCCTCGAAATCAATTGTGGGTGATGTTCAATCTGTGTGAAAATCAAAATACCCTACTACTCATCTATATATTTTTAATAGATATTCGAGTTTACGGAACATACAAAATCAGTCGTGTTAATCGCTGGTTTTCGGGAAAATAGCCAAAAATAGATATAATATCAATAAGGGCCATTTGTAAACATCGTGCTTATATGAAAAATTGTTTCGTTGTCTTAGAACAAATCAATGATTACTACTACGTTCAACTATCTGTCGCTGATCTCATTGACTCAACAAAAGAATATGAAATCGTAACAGTTCGCTCACTCTTGTCTAATCAGTAAGAATTGACGAAAGTCGTCAGACTCGTCTACTAGTATTTTAACCTTATTTAACTGTTTTCTATTAACAATTGTTACGCATATTTGGACCAAATATTTATTCAAACTATTGTACTGAACTAAATCTGAGTTATCCTTGTAGCAAATTCAAAGGAGCAATTTATTTGTTATCCTTTTCAAAAATACATTTCCCGATGAACATAGTATATTTGTTATTGAAATGAAACAAATCAATGGGAACTGCACTGTTTACTTTTTTGTCGTAATGAACAATTTACCCAAAATATTCTATAGTTGCTTTTATGTCAGATACACAGACACTAAACTGTTGTACGAGTAGCAAGCAAAGAAGGCTGTGTTACAATTACAGATGATATGTCAATAATCGTACAGATTAAAACCACGATTTAATGAATACATGCTATATATACATTTTGAAAAAGTCACCTTTTCTTGTCATCAACCTTCTTCAATGGGGACATTTTCAAAACCGTTGCAACAGAAATGATCAAATGTTAAGCTTAACCCCAGGTTGCTAAGGTTTATATTCATTCAATGATTCCTACAACAGAGTTTAAATTAGTCTACCGAAAACTGGAGCCGTCGGTTTAAAAAATTAGAAATTCTTCATACTACATGGTTTGAGGACGGGGGTAGCATTTGTGAATCTACCTAAAGTCGTATTACTGAACGCAGCTATTCTGACAACTTACAAGTAGTTTGTAAGAAATTTTATTCAGCAGAAACCCGTATTAGTAAATTCTGAATTTCGGTGAGAATTGAAGCAACGATGGGAATATAATGCGTAGGCGCGGCACACAGCTCAATACTTTTGTCATCATTGTTTCAAAACAAAGGTAATATTGCAAGAAAATGAATCTAATATAAGATGTTTGCAAGCTTACTAAATGAGTTACGTTATCTGAGCCAGAAATAAATAGAGTAGACATATATTCGCACATTGAGGATGTGTATTTATAACCAAGAACGATTAATTACCAATGCCAACCCTCTTATCAGCTAACAATCACCTACATTTGTCGGAAGTCATCTCATGCCTAGAATCTCAGCACTTTGTTGTGGACAAAGGAGACAATTGAGCATATAATAAGTAGCTAAACAGATAATACTTGTGCAGGAAAGCAGGATGTTCAAGCATTGTCTTCTTCAAGTAGTGGGTTGCATTACCTAACCTAACTATGAAGGCGTACTTTTGGCTCAGTAAAAGCTGTTAGATAAGAATATCTTTCGACGAATATTTTGGTTGTTTTGTGATAACTAAATGGTTTTTTCACTGATTGGTCCAAATAATGTATGCATTTAAACAAAGATAAACGTTGGATGTTATACTAAGCTGTCCGCTATGAAATCCATTTTACAACTTGCCATACTTAATAAACGCATAATCTAAAACAGTAAAATCAGTGAAAAATAAATCGTCTTATATAAATGTACTAACATGGAATTTACATATCAGTGTGTAAAGTGTTCAGAAGGCCAACACTCTCGTGAAACAGCAAAACATCCATTTTATGCTGTAACACGTTTGTTGTATGACGACTTAAGTACAATTATGAAAGAAACTGTTCAATATTCAAAGGCAATGAGAGCAATCTCAAATACAAACAAAAGAAATATAGAATAATTTAAGCACTTTTATCTGTGTCACGACGTGGTAATGTTGACAATAACAATTGTAAAAAATGAACTTGATTATTTATAAATACGAAATCTATAACAATCAACCATAAAGTATTTACATTTAACACATTTTATTGCATACAGAATCTTTGGTACTCGATGCACCAACGTGCTCTAATATAAATCTTATCGTCTCTGTTAATTTTATCAATAATTGCACTTCGAACGTGTCACCGACTTCTATTTTTCAACAGCAGTCCCACCGCTAACGTTTACCAATGCGTTTTAAATGTTTGCCTTTCGTGAAACCACTAAATTCTTTTTCTCACAGACAATTATGTTTAAGTCAAACCGCTTTCAAGTGGGAAACAATCAAATTTTCGACGGTTCTGCTTTTGTGTATAACAAATTTATGAAAGTCAACTTTTTGTACGGTGAATTGAACACAAAAAGGTAAGTTTATTGAAAATAAATTAACAAAGTATTTATTCGAAATTAGATTTTATTTCTTGCGCTTTGATGACAAGTTATGGGTAAAGTGTTTGATGTGACGATGGGGACGAAATCTGGTTCGGATCACTGTCTTGTGAGTTGCCTGGGGTAGCGTCGGTTTTTGATGTTGGTATTTTCATGAAAACTGCAGACTGTGATCTTTTGGATGACCAGTGCTCATGTACCAAGAATATGGGAAAATCTGCTTCTGAACTAACGGGCTTTAACTCTGTTTCGAATGCATCCTTCGGGTGCAATATGAATGGTGATCGTTTTGAAGTTTCCGATGCAGTTAGTTGCAAAAAGCGGCATGGTTTGTCTTGGTAGTTTGCTTTGTACCTCATTCCAGGTTCCGTGATGAGGTTGTGCACTGTGTAGAGAAAAATAGTGAGCGTCAAAAACATTTATATTAGTGTATGGTAACTTTATTATGGCCATTTTATCAAGTGCAATAAGTTCCTGATTTTCGGCAAGATTAGTAAAGAGTTTCTTGAAGAATTATTGCGAATAATGTATTGCAGCTTTAGCACAAATTAGGAACAATTAGCTCCCTTCAGAAGTTTGAACAAAACAGTAAAAACACGAAAACTGGTCGACGCAAGCATTTCCTACTGACTCGTCGGTATCAAATTTATAATACCATGGATCGGTTTTTATACCAAACAACTCAGGGGGTTGATAATCAGTAACCGGATTAGGATAAGTCAAACAACATAATGACTGAGAAATTTACCTAAATGAAAATTTAATACGGCTGAACTCCGTGTACTATCACAGACCTAGAAGTCACTAGTGCCTTCAATCAAAGGAGACCAAACTTTCGATAACACATCACATTGTGTTTACCAATTTACATATAACTGCAGTGAAGGTTACATAAGCAGGAACGAAAGATGCCTGATCTCCAGAGTAAAGGGACACTTGCCCAAGTGGATGCAAAATTCCTTGTTACCGGAGAACAGCACTGTTGCTGAAACATGTAAACAGCCATCATCAGTCGCTAGACACGTCCTGACCACTGGTCATGCTATCGATTCAGCTTTTGCATCCAGAACCCTGCTGTTTCACTCCAATTCAAGATTCCTGAGGTTCCATGAAGCTGTAACGATCATTGGCTTCAGGCCAGTTCTCTGTGTTCAGAGAAAACTGTTCGTGCGCATGACCCTTACCAAGACCTAGTGACTTATCTTAACCGGCTTACTGATTATCAACCCCCTGAATTGTTTACTATAAAAACTGATCCATGTTATTGTAAATTTGGTACCGACGAGTCAGTACGAAATGCTTGCGTCGACCAGTTTTCGTGTTTTTACTGTTTTGTTCAAACATATATTATAGTTAAACATCACATCATATATTAATCCAAGCATTAGATATCAGCAAGTCTGCACAACATCCGGACAAAATAATAATGCATGTTTATGGAAACGTAAAAGCTGATAATTTGTTCACTTTGATGTTCTGTTTTTTAATTTAGTCAAACTCACTTCTATGCAGCTAGGAAATGCAGCACAATGCGTTTGTTGTCGTCGGACTATTGAATTTGTAAAACATTTTAACCGCCAGGCGTCCCAGCCGTCAAATTTTTAAAATGTCCACTTGTACTACCTTCTCAACGGTGTATCCTTGTACACTAGTCAGTATATGTTAATTAAATAAATGTCTTTTGCGATCAGAAATAATCTCTACGGGTCGCTTCAACAGTGACCAACCAGAAACTAATTCTGTTTAAACTATCAGCGGAAGTCAGAGTGAGTTAATGATAACGTCTCATTGTGATTGCCATTTTTCGTTTACTTCATAAATGGTGAGCCATGTCAAACATTTATATGTTTCGTTTTTTCTACCACACCACGTTTTTACGCTTCTAGTCATACTATTGACCATATCGGTCAAACTGATTTGATCATCACCGACGAGCTTAAAACAAAAAGCAACTGCTGGTCTACGGACGGATCGATATTGAGGGTTATGAAATATTCTATTCATCACGCCGTACAATTGTGATCGTAATTATACAAAGTTGACGATTCATTCACGTTGGGACAACCAAGTTAACTTGATTCCCCACCGTCTGCTGCCTTGTGGTGAGTATAGATTTGGTGTTGTGCTTCCTTTTATCATTTAAGAAGTTCCGCGTGCGATATTGTGGTAATAATCTTAGGTGACGGTGTCAAAACTCATGCAAAAATGGTGCAGCCATAAAATAAGCATAAGTCTGAAAGTTGGAAAGTCTGCATATTTTCAATATATGGCAGTCTTGGTTAGTAAATGCTAAACTTCAATTGCAATAGAGGCAATGAAGTTGTCACGTGTTTCAAGGACTTGCCAAGAATGAAGACGATAACTTGGGTATAATAACTGGTCTTTGACCTTGAGTATAGTCAATTTCTGACTTAAACTAATTTGTGTTTGTTTTCACAAGCACTTGCATCATATCTAAAACCGACTGGAGCACCATCCCCTCCGTTAGTTCGACAGTGTGTTTACGTCTACCAATTAACTTAGAAAAACAGTCCAGTGTTCTTTATGCACCAACTCTAAGGTATATAAAACCAACATTTGTACTATAGTGCAATTACCACGATGGCATCACTTGTGATCCGGGTATTGGTATTTCAGGTAATTAGTAATATTTTTTTACATTCATGCAGATTTATATCTGTGGAATTTTATCAGTAGTTACTTCTGTTATAATTCAAACAGAATAGGTTTTACGACAAAGTGGAACGGTTTTGACAGTACTTGAAAAAAGCGTTATCTAGCCTGCAATTTGGGAGGGATCCCTATAATATGCTGTGTATTCAAGTTTCTGACTAAATGTCGCTCCAATCAAACTCATAGAACTGCGTTAAAAATGAGTTGTAACAATCTGACCAAGATGTCATTTTTTGAAGTGCACTGGGTTAACAGTTCTCCTAATTACTATAATTGCTGCAAAATGAAAGACAATAATTAACAGGTGTATATCCTTTGCAAAATTATCATTGCGGTCGAAATGAGCAGCAGTTAAACGTAAAGTTGGTGTCTTACATCTGGAAAAAGTGAAAACTCTCTGACGTTCCATAACGTGGTTTCAATAAACCGAACATAACAATATAAAATGTTTTTGTCCATTTACTTTGAAATTGTTCACAATTTGGTAGACAGAAGCTACTAACTTCTGAACTATTGTCTCGAAATATACTATTATCTGGATAACAACGGTTATTCCAAGCACTAGTTTTACGCTGGTAAACAACTGATAAGTCTCGCTCATATTAACAGTTGTGTGACAAATTGTCAGATTCAAAAGAATTTTGGCTGTTGAAAAAGGGTTGCCATGTTAAATCTTCGTCAGCGTATGCTTGCTTAAAACCAAACGACGGTCCAACTTTTCCTAGAGTAGTAACTGAATGAAATTAAACTCATTTAGATGTGCATTCAATTTGCACAGGAGTACCTTTTTTACTGATTAGTTGAAAGCCACATCATTAATCATGTACATTTCAAGCATATTTCACGATTTAAAACTGCGCAGATTAACAAGATGGTATCTTATATGAAAATAGGTATAATGCACAAGATTAAAACTTTAATCGACAGAATTCTGTATTATCTTTAGTACTCGCCGTAATAATGTAGGTTTATTCACGTAAGCTGAAACAATGCTAGTTTCTCAAATTACTGAAAAAGAAATGCATCGAGACAGCAGACTCGGAGTTGTCTTGCGCTTTGCGATTGCTTTCGTCTGTGAGACTAATATTTATTTTAATGAACTACATGAAGTGTGGATTAGTTTAGTACTATTTACTAGCAACAGCTCAGTTAACACTTTTTCTGTGAGGTGTGGCAGGTGACTAGGTCGAACAATCACGTGTTCAGGTTGACTGAGACACATTACATAGACAGGTTCTGATATTTTTTTGACCAGGGTTCCCTGTTTTCAATATTCAAGCGCCTTTCCGCCATGCTGAAAAAAACTTTCTCGAACACGTTGTCAGTTGGTGACAAATATTCATACCACAGAGTGTAGTTGTAGAAATTCTTGAAGAGAACTGAGATTTTTTACTTTTAATATGCACAGAAGAGTCGCCATTATTCTCCAGAATACCCTTTTGGCCAAAGTAATAAACTTTCACATGGTGCCAATAGTTTCAATCTTTTCCTATTGATGATTAGATGCAGAAATTTCCACAAATATAAAATATACGCTGAAAAAGTCCCGCGTGTAATCGTGTGCTTGAGGTTATATGTGAAAACCGATAGTTTCCCACGGTAGTCGGAGTCAGTGTGTGTGATTTTGAAAGAAAGAACGTTTTTTGATAACCAAGAAGAGGAGACCAGCATCTTACCAGTTGTAAACCTCAATAATAGCAGTCCCATAGTAGTGATAGGCTACGGTGGATACTCCTATATACTTTTTACGGCGTGTTGTTTGCATCGGTTTCGTTAAAACATCAACAAACCATCCATAACTAAATCTGAATGGGAAGACTACGCTCTCACGACCGCAAGCGCTGACGACTTAAATGCTTCGCTCTTGATTGTTTGACGGATAAAACGAGATTAAAACTGAGGAGTTAGAACGTGAAATTGACTAGCCGTAACTCATTTTTGAATGACCTCTGACAGCAACATTTTACGTGGCGAGGAATTTGATAGATGAGATGACTACGATTGGTGAGGTAATGATAAATGCTATCATGGCGAAATTGTTAGGAACGTTCTATTGCACTTTGATGAGTGCATGTCCGCGAAATTTAGCGAACTAATCAACGATGATGAGGCTTGGCACACACGCAGAGCTCTCCACTGAAGCTTTAAAATTCGCAGTGTTCATATGTAGGACAATTATGTCGAAATAAGCTCCACTGCCAGAAATATCTCTAAAAATGAAGAACAGCAAACTTATTTCATTGTAGCAAAAAGGTTTGGATAGGCTGGTGTGTTTTAAAGGAGTACAGAAGTAAGTCTAATCAAAATTCATTGTGGTCCTTACACTGGCTGCGTCAGCGTAGGCATACTTTGCTGGTTACTTCCTTATAACAACCAACCAATGTTGAACGTCACGGGAAATTTTGCGGTTGCGTTGGTTGTTGACTTTATTGAAACGTCCTTTGTTTGAAATATATTAGTTCTTAACGTAAACGGAAATTAGTTTGCGCTGGCTGCGATCTAAAATAAAATGGCTGTTCCTTCAAGCTCTTTAAAACCAAACACGATAAACTCGAAAAAGACAACTGTGAAGAGTAGTTTGTCATCTCAGTTTGTATTGATTGAACCTGAAGAAAACTGTAAAAAAGTTAAGTGAATATGTTGGCTTTCGAAAGAAAAAGGTGGGTATTACCATACTCAGTATAGGAAATCTGAGTAAGCACAATCCACATATTCTCATAATTCTTCAAAATAGACAAATGAAAACACGAACTTACACAGTTTTTGCAACTAAATAAATTGTCTGCTTGTCAAAAAACCGCTTAGCGCTTTAGTCGTTTTCACTAACAACATGAGCATGATTCAAACAGGAAGGATGGTGAATCGAAATTTGACTTGGGCTGGCCAATAAGCAAAACATACAGACGTCAGTTTTTCTGAAAATTTTAAACATTGGATAAGATTTGTCCATGCAGACTTTCCGTATTTGTTCTGTTGGTTGTTTCTAACTAACACGGTTTTATTGTCCCTATCCCTGTAGAAATATATCGAATTTTTTAAACAATTTATCGACAGCGAAGTAGAGTAAAGATCAGAGTAGACAAGGTCATTTGAGTTGATAAGGAAAAGTTTCACTTCGAACTTTACTTCAAAGCGCAAAATACCTGCTATTATCGATTGATCGAAACCATAATACACTTGAAAGCCAGACAGCTGACCTGAAAGACGATCTAACGTTATCTCTAATCAATTGAGGACAAAGTATTGGCGTTGATTTGCCACGAATTTATCAACCTGAATATAGTTACAGTGAAACGTTACTCGGAAGACTCGTTGGGTGCCGGGGCTCTGCGATACGTAAACATTTGTCAAACGGAGTTCAGTATATGACTGCACCCTCTGATTGTGCAGTAGATACTCACTCAGTTTTATTACTTTTTTAGTGTTTTATCTCAAATGCATGTAAAATTCTGTTTTTTAGTTATATTTCGTTTTCTTAGTTTTACGTTCATCAATTCGGATCGTCAAGGTTTATTAAATTTGGCCCACTTAGAACATCAGTGCATAAATAATTTTGAGGCTAGTCACAGCCCATGAAAACTTTCATCAGGTGGCATATATTGCTCACTTGCAAACGAGCATGTACCCACTATTAGTCCGAAGTAGTGAATAAATCAGTTTGCTGGTGGCCATCAGGAACAACTGCTTGCTATGAGATTCTTTTAAAATTAGAATATACAAGTCAGCCAAGATAACGAAATCAGTTGAGCGTATTCAAAATTTAAAGTATTTCAAGTTGAACATCACCCACACTCGATCGCAGCTGTCGCACCCCCATCGACTTTTCAGTCGGTCCCTTTCGAAAAGAAGCACTAGACTCAAGTTTCGCTCTCATTAGAGCTCATCAGTAGTGCACATCATCGCCACTGCCCGGACTTGATTGGAGTTAAGAGACAGTAACTGTGTCTCCTATCGTGACAATCGGGCAACCTGATCATTACTCACAAGCGAAAGTGGTTGAGGGTTCACTTGTGATAATTCGATCGTGCCTAACGTGAGGTCAATGGCGCAGTGGTAAACACGGTTGCCTCATGAACAGCGTGTCCGTGTGCACCACCTGACCTCGACGACATCGTCCAGGGAATGCCCGGAGTTGAAATAAAAGTCTTGGGGTTTCAGTTTTAAAGTGAATTTTTAAAGGCGATATAACCTGCATCTCTCGATTACTCGAGAACAGTGCTATGGCAATAGCCCCACGAAAAACTCTTACTACAAAATCGCTGCTAAGACAAAACCTGGAAACTATTTTACCAGTCCGCCATCATTCTACTCTAGTGTATTCCATTAGCATGCTGCTGCTGTTAATCAAATTATGAATATTACTCAAGACTGATTGTCACACACGCCAACGTTGCACATCTGAAGGACATCTATCATTGTATAGCTATAAGTAGATCATGCTAGTTTATCTACGAGAGTTGCTGTTACCACCCACTCAAGATGGTTCTCTGGCGCAGTCGATTCGAATACAGAGTTGATGAATATGAATCCAGTAGACTACTGTTGGCTATCTACTGTACATTTTATTTTTCTGACTTACTTAAAACTTAAAACATATTTATTTTTATTGCAAGGATTGCCGTGCCCCAGATTTCAATATAGCCAACAGTAAGGACTGAGATGAGAGATGCAATTTGGATATTACCTCAGTGAGACTATTCGTAGCGTACCGTGTGACTGCCATAGCTACCTATGCAAACAGGCAACCAGAATATTATCTAATGTAAGACAATTAATTAATGTAAGTAAAGGTCAGAAACATCTATATCAAGAATATTTACTTAAGAGAAAATCCGTCTGCTCTATTTACAATCAATTATTTTAGAAGAATAAATTTGGTTTAATTACAACGCGGAGAAACGATCCGCTACAAATGAAGTAAATGGTTACACGTAGAGGATGAACTTTAAACAGCCATGAAGATTCGTAAAGACGCGAGTGATAATCGACGAACAATTAAGTAAAAACACAGTTCAACATTTTCTTTCGCCGGCCCATAACCAAAATGGGTAATGTTAGTTTATCTCACGAACATAATGATAGTTCTTTGTGGTGTATCTTAAAGCGATATATACCATATATAGGACACTGCGAGCAGTATCAAAAGGTCACGATGAACATTGCTGCTGATAAGTGCAGACTGAGGAATTCTTGTTCAATGGGTTGAAACCAGATCACCATTAAATGTACATAATTGCAGTGCTTGGCTTTTCATCTAACGTTAAAGCTTCTTATTCGGGTGGGAACCAAACAGTGTTCACTGTTCATGACAAAAAATTATAGTAAAGCAATTTCACTTGCCGTTGCTATTTCAAGTTGTGCTGTTAGCAATAAAATCCTGTACAAATTTAACTAAATATAGACAAGTGGTTGCTTGTCATCTAATATAGAAAGAAGGTTTCAATGGCCCTGGTACATGCGCTCCAACCAACGACAATCGTTCTTTTACACTCGAGTTGTAGACTGCCACGATGCCAATATGACTCGAACTGTTTTTGAAGTAAACTACACTGATCTGACAAAGAACGGAGGTACACTTTAGTGCTCAGACTTTATATGTGTTTTCTTCGTTTCCCATAACCTTCTAACGTGCCCAATCTTCATTCATTGGATCACATTTTTGCAGTGCTCTCTAAAAAGATCTATATATTTTATGGACATATACCATAGATGTCGTGACCTCAGAAGAAGTTCAAACTGTGTAGTAAAGCCCACTATTTAATAGGCGCCGCACTAGTCGCCCTGCCGAAGATGCGCGACATATTTAACCCTGCTTTACTGAAACTGCAAACACAACCCTTCGTCAGCAAAGAGTCACCAGGTCGACAGAAGTTAAACTTCAAATAGGACACGTTCTGAATGAGACAAATACACACGACCGAAGCCGTTTTCTCGGGCCCAAACTCCTCCTAAACTTAGGCGCAGGAGCATTATGGTACACAGTGTCTTTGCTGCAGAAAGGTCTGCTATCTTTACTCAAACAGCGCGTAATCTACACCAGTGGAGATATCTAACATACCTCATTGGTCTTCCTGTTCTAACGATCACCGGCTTAAGTGCCCTGTCCCAGACGATGTATTTAGTTTCATTCAGTACACCTTAATTTTTGAGAATAGTCTTCATAAAAAAAGAAATGATGGAACGATCACCTGTATAAGGTACCACACTGACAGATCACGGAACTTCAGATCGGATTAGACACAACTATACACTGTAGGCAGTGAACTTGCCTCATGGTACTGGTGTTATATCACAGTGGTTCCACATTGATAGACTAAATCAGCTTCGTGTAATGTGTTCACGACAAAACCCACTTAAACAGGCATCAGGAAGACCCGATACGAAGTGGAATTTCGGGATGGTGAATTATCTGTCCTCGTATGACAGTGCTTGGTAATGATAGAAAAATTGGTAAAAGAGATGGGAAAACATCTAATGACCTCAAGTATTTGTGACCAGTTGCCGCTGGATCTTCCAAAATCGATCTGGCAAATGGCCAGTTTCAATCAAAACTTCATTTGTTTGATTGATGTGATTTACGGGTCGCCTTCCGTGCACCAGGATGTTGACGACCTTTCACAACGCTCTGTGTAGAATATCATCCTTAGGTCCTACTCAATTACTGATGATGGGAGATTTCAAACACTTGGAGCTAAACTTCAAAAACCATTTTGTCAATAACCCAACGTCTTCTGCTGTGTATTTCTTCGAGGCAGTAATGGAAGCCGGACTTTTTCCGTATATACAGAACCATACGAGGCAGTCGGTGGCCCAAACGCCGTCTTATCTTGGTTGTATTCTATTCAACCAGGTTTACACAATATGCAGTTTAAATATCACAGCTCAACCTGATCATAGTGTCCATGAAATAATTGTATTCAGTTATCTACGTGGAACTACTTAACGTACTCCCAAAAGTACAGGCCTAAAGGCCCACCATGAGGAAAACTTCACAAAAATGACCATACAGATTAGCTAGATTGAATGGTCTGGTTTCATCACCACACTTATCCTACATGTTCACTCTGAACAGCAGCGTTCCGTAAGAACCAATTCAAAGTCCCCTAGTATTCTTTTTTATTTTTATGTCATCCTATACAGTCAAAACACCGTTGTAGCTCTGTGTCAAAGGTACAGAGCTCCGGCGAGCCCTAGATGGCACGAAAGATGTTATAAGATTACAGACCAATTTGAACTACTTTAACAGTAGAACATAACTGGTTGTTTGATGTTGACAAATGTAAGGTGATGCACATCTGACATGAAAAGTTCGACGCAAACCACATCTATACACCTCGAGTTGTTCATTGACAAATCTGCTCTCACCACGTAAATCTGAATGTCTAAGTGGTCACCCACTTAAATTAAGGGATGAAACACGCAGATTATTGGGTAGTCATTACTGCACCACGATAATGGACTTTTCACAATGCAACGCATTATCCAAACCTGTGGTCACAGCCGAATTGGTTAAGGGTTTTGAAAAATACTTTTGCGGTATACAAGTGATAGACAACCAACTTCAAATGTTTCTTAACCGTCATTGTAGCTCAGTCCCACAGGTCACTAAATGCGCATAACTTGTGAAATATTGCTCCAGTGTTTTCCTGTGTTGAATACCGGTATCATCACAGTCAGAAACTTGATTAACCTATTACTTATTCGTTACCGTTCAACTTTACTTCACGCCTACAAACCATTCAACACAATTTTTCACCGAATAACATGGAGACATGGACGCACACACATAGATCTTTTTCTTGTTTAAACTAACAATGTATGAACCCATGAACTTATTGCATTCAGCAAAATCTCTAAAGAGAATGTAATATCTCCAAGTGTCTAAAATTTTATAAAAGGGTAATTCACCATGAGATTCTAAGAAAACTTCTTCAAGGCGTGAGGAATCTAATGCCACGATATGCTTCTGCGATTTATGGTAACCACGGCTGCCACATCTTGAACCGTTTGTTTCAAGTATTTTTGGGTGAATGTAATACCCTTCTGATTTCGAGAGCCGAGAAAAATATCAAACTGTTCAAATGTCAAGCTTGTGATTTTAAGGTTAACCTACAAGTACGATTTGTGAGTAGCTTGTTGAGAGTGGTGTGATCATCCAGCTATCAACTGTTTATTATTGATCAACGGGAAGAAGGGAGGACAAAGCGTTAAGTTTGTCGTATGAATTGGTGTACTTACAAAATGAACAAAATGCTACACAATTGCTGGCGGGTTCAGAATAGCTGCCTTTTTCAACTTCAGGTAAAACCTCTACAAAAATAGTATCGTTTGGAGCAATCGCAACTGGTAATTTGGAAAAATTCTCAGTATCAGCATCAAACAACCAAAAGAAGATCATCTGTAGGTGGATCCTGTGCGGTAGGTCTAACGGGATTTTCCACAATCCTCTCACCTTCCCTTAGTAACAATGGTTTTCGAAAACAACGCCTTTGGTTTAACGTTCGTTAGCACGTTCAGAAGATGTTCCGTTGAATGCCTGCAGTGCAAGAAGCATTATTTTACGAGGTGGATGTGCCTCTTCTGACCGCCAACATGATGTGATATTTGGAACTTCTGTGAGAAAGGCAGTTGGTTCCTCACCCAGCTATCACCTTCTGCAGCAGAACCGTTTGATAACCCGAATTTTTTAAAATTAAACCGGTCACAATCGAGGAATGTGTAGATTCGAACAATGAAAAGGGTGGAAACTTTGACTCGGCATTACGATTAGTCATTATAAAATGTGGTTGAAAATAGTCGGATGAATGCTAAGCGAGTTAGTGTTTTAATTGACGTTTCTCAGCAGAAACGTTATCTTAAGCCATTAGTTGCCCCGTTTTCTTAAAAGGTTTCTAGTCAAGTCAAAATACAGTCATAAAGTTTCAGAGTTCAAAATTGACTGGAACCCTACTGTGTAATCATTATTCAAGTGAGTATGGCAAAGTTTAAATAGCGTTGCGGTTATTGTTCTTACGCTGATTATGCAAAAAGAATTCGCAAAATGTTTACTACATAAAACATTACACTAATGTTTTATCTGCCAGAGTAAAACTTTGAGTATTAAGGAGGCTGAAACTGAAATAGGATACTGTTTGTAAGATAATTAAGACAACGGACTACAGTTTAACAATGAAGGAATTTATTACGTAATCGTCTGCTCAAATTTTCGAACAACCGAAAACCAGCCGTAAATTTTGATTGTTTGAAGCACCTTATCAATTGGTATACCAGAAAAAATTATATTTGAACTGATTTTGAACCATAGAATATTTGTCTGTTGATAGTCAAGAAAGGAATTCAAAGTTCTTCGTGACAATTCGTGACCACAATACAAAACAGCTGATAATTATGAACGACTCTGATATGTTGAGAACTGAGGTCAAACGTAACATAGGTCTCTACACTTCCCGAATCTGAGCCAGCCATTCCACTGCTTTTAACCGCATAAAATCCTCTGTATATCTGGCAATGATGTACACTAAAAGTAGCAGCTTCTGCATTTGTTACGTTGGGAGTAATGTTTCAGAGGCGAGGATATTGATGCAGAACAATGAAACAACATTCTTGTCTACATTGCAGGAACATCGAGCTATTTTTGGATACTGCCTCACAATGATTTTAATTTACTTGTCCATAAGTTCACAGCATCTGACGCGACTGATTGACAGACTATCCTATGTGCCTTGGGAAGGTGGTGGCAGAACAAATCCCTTCGTCTGCGTCATTCGACTTACTTATTCTCACAGCCAGACGCATTTATACTTGCTCCGTAGCTTCTCCAGTTCCTTTTTGCAAAGCAGTCAGTATGAACCGGTTAAATAAACGAAATCCCTGGTTTTACACGGTCGGGCTTAAAGCTCTGATGAACAAACGAGTTGAATTTGTACTTCGCTTCGTTTCCACCACTGCAATAGATTGAATTCATATACTCACCGCTAAAATTGTACATCGGATGAAGGTACGCTTGCAAACTAGTTGATTACACTCACCAATATTATGGTTAAAATTTATTACCCCTATCTTCATTCTTCTAATAGTTACCTGTATATGCGACCATTCAAAGTAACCATGACTTTAATGCTCACGTGATTCGCTGTTGCCACAATAAACATCAAGAAAACGCAATCGAATTTTCGTTCTATTCACGTTCCAAAGTACTTAAGTAATTGGTAGCAAGCATTATCAATAGTTGATAGGACATATTGCTTGGAAAAATGATAGGTTGGTTCCAACATAAGAATGTTCACACGAGAGACGAATCTTGTCATGAAAAAAAGGACTTTCCTTTCTTCGTGGTTGTCTTGTAGTGACGTAGGCCGAGTCAAACCATGATTTCTCCTCTGTGTTCAATTTTACGTAAAATTTACAGTCTTTTAAAATATTTCAGCTTTCATCAGACAATGAATGAATCTTTTTATTCAAATGGATGAAAATGGACTACGATTTATCGGTGCCATCTCAACGTGTACCTTAATTCTTCATTCCGATGAATGTTATCTCATAAACACTGGCTATTTGGACATTTTCCCGTTGCATTGCAGATCGTTTTGCTTTTCGCTGATTGATTTTACGCTCACGTTCTAGAGCAAACACTCCGCAATGTTAGTCATAATGCTAACTTGTGCTTGGATTTCGCGGTGAATTATGGCATTCTCAAATCCAGAAGACTACTGTTACTGTTGCCAGTGTTGACGCATTTAGAGCTTACAGCTTCCCTTCTATGTTTCAGATTAGGATTACCCCTGGCACGTTTGTTATTGCTGAGTGTGGGAGCTCCAATACCGTTTCGTCTAAGCAAATGTGTGAACACAACTTATGATCATCTTTAGCGTTTTTTATTCTCGGTTGATCGAGCTGGCTCAGCGTAGTGCATATGACATACTACAACGATAAACACAACAAATATTCTGCCTGGCTAGTAACACTCTGATAAAATGGATACAAAGAGTTAGCTCGAGTTTTGATAGGACTAGACGGTACATATAATGCCTGTTGTAGACCAGGGGCATCGTTTATTTTTCCCTGGAGTGAGACGTTGTCCGTTCTAAAGTAACCGTTTGTTCACGAATTAAACTACACCACTTTGGGAAAACGATTTTGAAAAGGTAAAGGTTTATTTGTTACAAAATATTCGACCGAGTCTCTGATATGTTTATAATTGACCGCAGATGCCAAGATATGTTATGTTCCACTACTCGAGGTGAACGAAAATGGAGGCACAGCACATACAGTAGAAGCTTAACACTAATAAAAAGTGTTTCGCAGCTCAAATCGGTATTTAACCAGACTACTCCCGCAGGATGTATACGAGGGAAACTGGCCAAAAGGTCGAGATGAAATTACCGGAAAAAGGGTGAACTGGTCTCGCTGAATCGGAAGCAGATAGAACTGCGCTTAGTATGGTTACACATTGGTCTTTCTTGAATTAATCAGTAAAAGTTCTGTGCTAGGAAAACGTAATTTGTTGAGAATGAGAGCCTACAGCGCTAAACACACTAAAGGTAAACGCTTGCAAGTTTTAGAACTCAATCTTTGGAGTGGTTTAATCTGCCCCATTCGCTATTATTCAAGAAATCCAAGTTTCTGCCAACATGTTAAAGTACATATTGCCATCGTTTATATAGTAATCTTCGTAATCACTAATGTTTTGACAGTAAATCAACGCTCTCTATTTATATGTAGAGTGTCATGGGTTAAAACAGCTTCTTCTTTCAGATACCAAGATTATAGAATGATCGGCCTTTGGTCTTGTTCCCGATGCCTCAGACAATTGAATCGTCTATTGATTGACCATAGTGTACCACGTAACCGCACTAACTACCCTACCATATGACGTGTCCGTAGTATTGTGAGTTCTAACGTACTGCAATCTGTCGTCAAAACCACGTATGACATACTTGATGGCTGGAAAAGTGCAGTGTAGTATTTCCTTGCAGAATATCGCGTCTTGAGAGCTACATTCCCGTGTGCGCAACCCGGTATTTCTAGACCAGTCACACAACTTTGATCCACCGGTTTCTAACAAGATTTGTTCGTTTGTTCTAAACATGACTGCTGTACTTTCTGTGCTGTGAGAAATAGTGCTAAATGGTAGGATAGTCGTGTACTTGGATACTTGATATGTGGTATGTACGCGCCCGAAATTTCTGAACCTTCGGACAAACCCAAACCGAGGTTAGCAACGGGTGCTCAAGCACCAGAACAGTCGATCTGATTTTTCGTCTGCTCAGTGTTTTATGATTGCAGTTGCACTATTTAACTGGCACAAGTGCACTGCAGCCAAAAGATGGTAAACCATCTTCGGGAAACAACCAAAGAAAACCATTTTCAAATGTTTGAAAACAGATTCACTCTGCGTTGATGCATTGCAAAAGGCATGTGTATACAATTGTTGTACAACACAGCGTTCCCATCGCATGGACAGTAAATTTCCTCTTTCTCTTGTTAGCCATATTGAACTAACGCAGTCATCGCTTACGGGATTAATTATCTTTTAGTGGCATACATAAAGGGATGAAAATTTTTGGTGCAAGCTTACCTTCTCGGCATTGAAATAACTCCACTTTTGTTGATTGGGTTGAATTATTCGGCGTTTTTCTTCCGAAGAACCAAGAAGGGCGCTTCACAAATAGCACTATAATCATCACAACCATGGTGGCCCCAATCACTGTGGTTATACTCATCAGTACCCTTATAGACGGAGTTAGTTCGTGTAGTGTCGCAGTACGTAAGTCGGGTATGGCAACTGTCCTGAGCGTTTGCTGTTCATTACAATGCAGCATGCTTTGAGTGAGGTTCATTTGTAGTTGTAATTCATCATTGCTACCTAACTCCACACGCACTGTAACATCTAAGAAGACAAGTTTCTGTGTTCCTCTGTCGGTAACATTTGCTACAATACGATAAATGTAAACAGTTCCTTGTTCATGTCTTTCAATAATCCGTAACAGTTGAAGGCAGCCGGTGAACTCTTCTATAGCAAAAGTATTGTGAAGTTGTAAGTCGTTTTGATCTCCAGTACAATCTGATTCAATTTTATAGGTGACAACCGAACTATGGTGTGCATCCGCATAAAATACTTCGAAGGCTATAACGGGTTGCATAATGGTCCCGTTTAAGTTTTTCCGTTTTGCATAACCCTTGACTTCTGGAATTGACAAGCTGTGCGTTAACGTTAAATTGCTCTGCATGGGGAAAGTGTGGTTATCACAACTCATTCTGTGAATTGTTCGCATTGAGATTGGGAGAAAACAAGGACGTGGTGGGAACATAAACTGAGGTAGGCTGTCCTGGTAACCAATTATGTAAACATCAATACTTAACTGCGCTGCTTTAACGGGGTTTCCGTGGTCCTGTGCAACAATGTTAAGTTGCAAATAATCTCCGTCAAGTCGACGATCAATTGGGCGTGTTGTGGTCAGAACACCTGTTTCATTGTTCAATAAAACAATGGTTCGATCTAGCTGAAAAGAACCGTTGCACTTTTTGATCCGACAATTTTCAAGCCAGTATGTCACACGACCGGCTTCATCCCGATCTGAGTCTTGTACAAATAACCTACCGAACGGTGTTCCTGGGGGCGCATTTTCAAAGATCTCCAATCTTTTCAAGTTTGTGTTCCTGTTAGGAACAGTTTTCGGCTTGGGTTCGATCGCCTTCAACACAAAACTTGGGGGGTTGGCATTTACTATGAGTATCTGTATTGCAAGTAGAAGGGTGTTTGTTAACACAGGTTCCCCCATATCTTGTAAGACTACCGCAAAGTTGTACCACCTGTGAACAGAATATCTTTTCAGGTCCTTGGTTATAAATAAGTGGCCACTTTTGGTGTCAATTTCCATAAATATTTCCTCAGAATTCCATTCGTATTCAACAAATTTGTAATCAGTTTTAATTCCAGTCTGCCCAAGAGATTTCAACTGATAATGCAAGACGCCGTTCAAACCATCGTCATCATCGAACGCCGGAAAATGTGCGAAACTGTGATTGAAATTAATGGTCTCTGGAATTGATATTTTCAAGTACTTGTTGACTAGCAGTTCAGATTGCCGGTTACCAGTCGTTTTGAATGTGTTTTTATCAAATGAACCGAAAAAGTCAACTACATTCAACCAGTTGGCAGGAGTGTAAATTTCTGGATGATCAAACTGCGGTTCACAGTCATTTTCGTCCATAAGATAGATTTGTACTAACACAGTTGAAGATCTAGATATTGGTTTACCTGCATCATGACAAACAACTGATAGTTGCACGGATGAAATTGTTTCCCTGTCTAAAGCATTAAGCACAACAAGGTGGAATAAAACGGAACTTCCATGTTTGCCTTCAGATGGGAATCCGGGATGCACCTTCAATTGGTTAAGCTGTCCTGTATCCACTCCCCTCGGTTCGGGAAATATTCTAATAGTCTGAAGTAAAAAATCTGTGTGATGAACAAAACATGAAATTTCAGCATTGAGAGCTTCATCCATATCACTGACATCAACCACAGCAACTACAGAAGATGGTTTGATCAGTTCAGTCAACCAGAAGGTGGCTTGCTTGTCGACCCCGGGCTCAGTCAAAGAAACGAGATAACCATCTGTGTTGTTTGTCACAAGACCGTCTTCGTTCGTCAAAATTTTTAATCCAAAAATGCTAATGACTGGACTGTTATCGTTTACATCCGTAAGTTGTATGCTGAGCCGGACGACTGATGTTCTTGCAGGTTGCCCATAATCACTGGCTTCGATCCGTAAAGAAATGGTTGGCTGTTTCTCCCTATCCAGTGGTCCATGAACCTGAATGGCCCCAGTATCTGGATTGATTCGGATGCGATTGACGGTTTCAGTGAAAGCCAGATTTTTTCCTACATGGTCTACGAGACCATAACGGATACGTCCATTGTCTCCGCTGTCAGGATCCCTCGCACTGACAAAACCTATGACGAACCCAGGCGGTGATTTTTCTGAAAGTGTAAACACATAATGTGTTTTTGTAAACTGAGGACTCTCATCATTCACATCGGCAACTTTAACAGTCAGCATCAACTGTCCGGTTCTGGCTTTAATAACACCATGATCTACGGCAGTTATACTTAATAAATAGGTGTTAATAAACTCCCTGTCTAGTTGCTTTTCCAGGCGTAAAAACAATTCAAACGAGATCATATTGCTGTGAACAGAAAATGTGCTGTTTGCTGCAAGGTAAATAGAATTATTTTCCCTCGCTGATTGAACCGTATTAGTCGGTAGTGTCCCTGTCACCGTGAGATTCATAATAGCAATATCAAAAGAAAGCTGTGAGTTTGATCCCAGATCTGCATCAATGGCCGACGGCAGTCGAAATTCCGTTCCGACAACCTCCGATTCACTGATAATTAACTCGTAGTTGGATGGTTGGAAGACAGGGTGATTATCGTTTATATCAATCACTCTGATTTGTAAAATAAAAAATCTGCTCATTTCATAAAACATGTTTTCCAGCGCCGACTCTATGTTACTGTCGGGTTGAATTTTCATTCTGACCAGAGTTAAATGAAGATGGATAGCACACCAACCCAGGCTTGGTTGACAAAGGCATAATCTAGGCCCGCTAGTTGATTCATGCACATAAATATCCGATTGTATTGGAGATTCGTAGTGTATTTTTCTGTTTAGGTCAAGCAGATGTTGCTCACTATCACAAAGCTTTTCACGGTCAAGCGGTTTCGACAACATTAGAAATTGTTTGGATACAAACATTTGCGATTGTTCCGGAGATGCTCTGATTTTAATTTGACGAATTTCGAAATAACTATAGTAGGGCTGCGAGGAGGGGAAGATAATGAACTTTTCGGTCATGTTGGTGACATTGGAAACCGAATCTGATGAAAATCCACAGAGATCATGGAATAGATCACCGATATGGATGGGAACACTGGTCTCTTCCTGAATTTCGTAAGTATGAACAATACTTCCGGAATTCATATTACATAAGGCACGAGAAATTGTGATGCTGTGTAAATAAAACAAAATAAACACTTTCCAACTAGTCTTAACGCTGCTTTGCAGCCACATATTTGATGTCAGTATTCGGGATTTTAATATCCATTGGAGACACTGGGGATTGTGAACGGTAATCAAACAAATTTTCTCATATTTCCGGAGCAAGATCTGCTTATTAGAAGCAGTGCTTACGCGTGAGTGACAAAACCTAATAGGAGAACAACAGTGCTGTTATGCTGACAAAATGTTTACAAATGAAAACAGAATAATCTTAACCTGCATTGTTTAAGAAATGTTCGGCTTACAATCTGATTGGTTGTTGGGAATTGTGTTATTTTATTGGTTGGCGCATAACTACCTCATGCTTGAATGATCGTCGGTTTAGTGTAAGTAGTTGGAAACTTGAGGTTATTGTTAGTTTTTATGGGATTTTATAATTTTTCGTGTATCCCCAGTTAGACGCACTGTTACTTAGCTTTGGATGCATATTGTCGAATCCAAAACAAATCTAGTGATAGTCGGAGTTTTGTGAAAAATTTCGTTTGAGTGACGAATGCTTTTCTGGTTATATGGTTTCACGGAACCGCTTTCACTTACTGTTGTTTGTATCCTTCAGTTACAGAAGCTTCGTCTACCCCATGTTAATTGCTGGGTGAATATGAGTACGAAGGTCACAATGTGTCATAAATCCATAGTGTGTAGGCATTTCTTAAGTTATCACTCCTGTTTTTACCGTACAGATCAAATTTATATAGCACTGCAGGGTCAGGAATCCACAATTTTTGACCTGCTTTTCTTTTCATAACAAACTTCCTCACAGACATACTGCTGTAGGTCACGGGTGCGAATATACAAAACTGCAAGTACCGGCTTCTCTATATGGCCTTTTGATAAACAAACCGGCCAAGTATACCCGTTGGGCACTTAGAAGTAAAACTACATTGAAAATATAATATCATCTAACCTTCCTACATGACTGACAGAGAAGTTTTGGTGAGTAAAATTAAACTGTTTTGAAAGAGTTGAGATGGTCACAATCAGTAAATATTAAAATGCCATCGGGACTAATGCATATATTGAAAAGAATTCATTACACTGATGTGGTCCGTCAGTAACCATTATGAAAAAGATGCTGAATATCCACTAAACACTGACCACGCGTTCATCGTGTGTAAGTTTCAGCTGCACAAAACCAACTTTTCATCTTGGTACATGCCCAAAGAATCAATGTTTACAGAGCTTAGTGCAGGCAATAATTCTAAGTTAAATAAAGCGTATTTAAACTGATTCAAACGGGCCAAATTTAGCCAACTTAACTTATCAGCTTTTTGGTTTGAGATACAAAGAATAAAGATGATCAATGAAAAATCTGTTTTGTTCGAATTCGAGTGGGGAATGACACACAAACATTTGGATGACGGACTGAGCGTGAATGACCTCATATGTTAGGTCTTCGGGAACGACGATTGAAAGTACCTTCGAGAACACACTATAACAAACTTGCTGTTGACCCATCTGATCATCTCACAATACTATTTGTCACAAAGTACAAATTTTGGTCAAGGCAGAGAGATACGCGTCATTGGCAGATCATTGGAAAATGTACAACCCCAGCAATGCGAAAAATGTTTGATGGAGCCATTTAATGCACAAGTGGCGTATTCTGGGACAAACTGAGATTGCGTATTTGGTGTCAGGGTTGAGGTGGTTTGCTGGTGGTTTTCAATATTTTTTATTTCAAAAGTAATTTTAATTGGGTTCTTTGAACAAAAAAATTGAAAGTTGAATTGCTCACACTTTCAATGAACTTGGAATCGGACTTGAACACAATGACTAAGGGATTGTGAACATTTAAGGAAGAAGATGGTTCCACGAAAGTTGCTAAGCGGATAAAGTCATGAAGTATACAACTAAGCCTTGATAAAATGACATGACTCCATGTGAGAATGTTTGAGGCGTTGGTCACTAGACAATTATCAAAGTGATCTCGGCAAATGGAGTCTAAGAAACTTGTGATAACACAACACGATCATTGTTGCATTTTCCGGTAAACGGCACGTGAGAACGACACAGAATTTTACAAATGAAATAACAACCGTATTGCATTTTAGAAAGTCATAAGCAAAAACAAGGTTGGGTTGCCCACTTAATTGAGGCGTATGGCGTTTACTTCATCACATATATCTGAACTGGTTTATCTTTGTTCAAACTGATGCAAAAATGTGCAGTTAATGATTTGATGAACGTATAAACATCGGCGATTTTATCCATGAAATGGGTTAAATACGTGGCAAATCTGGTATCTATACTAATATGAAATGCAGTGTACACATACGAAACATTTCTCTAATTCTTTCCATTACTCCACTGTTTGTTACTCGTTAACTGTTTCAACATTTAACCACCTTTTTAAGTTGTAAATAGTACCAATGTGTGAAATTAAGCTCCAGTGCTCACCTGGGTTCAGTTAACGGTTTGTTCATTTACACTGCTGCTTTGTCCTTCCATCAAAATTAAGTATTGCACACGTTTCTGCCAATAAATGGTGTTTACTCATGTGACAGATTTTAATGCTTTGTTGATTTGCGTCCATTCGTTTTTCGTTTCATTCACAGCTTCGAGCAAATAGAAAAATGAAACCTCGGTTTTCTGATTTCTATTTGATCAATCTGGTAAGGAGCATAATCAGTAGTAATTGGGTTACTTCCATCATTAGCAAGAATGTGTCAGTCTCTTTGATCCTCGGATAATTCACGCCCTTGTTAAGTGTATGATAATTGAGAAGCAAACTAGCCGGTAGTTGAAATAAATTAACACGCAAACAAACTTCAGTTGACAACATCTTTTGGGAAAGCTTTGAGAATTTTTAAGTCTGAAGATGAAGGCGAATCTCGTCAACTTAAAGGAACATTGAAGTGGCAGTTGGATCAAAGGCTAATTTATAGTTGTCCAGCGCTATCTAGTTTTATGTATGCTTCGTTTAGTTAAATATTCCGTCTTCAGGATTTCCACGACATTTCAGATAAATGCTTTCCAGCAGCTTACATCAGCGAAGAGATTTATGCTGACAGAACTGCTACAATTTTCTTGTCATCAGCTTGCAACTGTTCACTAGTTAGAAGCATCTTCCTCCCGCTCTTTAAAGACCAACAGGTTATTATTTGTAATAACAGTGGTTTGATTTACATTCTGAACGTTACTAAGCAATTATAGTAGCTTACACATTTCCAATGCTTTTAGGTCAGTTGATTTTAAAATAGCATATGCTTTTCATGTACGGTAATTTAACATCTACATTTCCATGAGGCACTAGTGTCGGCTAGTTTCTCAATGAACTCACAGTGAGCACAATCGAACGGTTATATGCCAAGGTTCAGCCAGGTTCAACTTTGATTAGTATTCAGTCCGTTCACTCGCTCCGAAGTGATGCGCAATAGCATCAACAATGTCAAGCTCTGACAAAGGCACAATTTCAGCAAAGCGCTTTCGAAGCGGTTTACCTGAAGATGTATGGGAATGCGATAGCTAAGATCATTTTCGAATGTTAAACATATATCACCCCAAATCCATCAATTCTAATCGGTAACTATCTGTCCAACGGAAATGATTTTATGTAAGCGGATAACTGACCTGGGGATTCTTTTTGTGACACACTGATGCTTAGTCAAAACACTCATTTTCCCCAAAAATTAAACAGATTCATACAGACGGAATATCCGCTATAAGAAAGTGTTTGGCTCAACAGCAGAGATGCAGATTTATTTGGTCTAATATGCTTTCTTCGTGTAATTGTGATGTTGCGTTCTTATGGTAGATTATTGCAACACTGTTAAAGTATGTGTAAAAGAGTTATTGTAATATGCCCAAATGGAGCACGTAAATAATGTCACAAACTATCAAGTGACTGCAGTTCGCTACTTGCTTGTTTGTACGTTTCGATATGTGATGAATACATGAGACTAAACCGTTGATTTTATTTGTGAATATTGGTGGCAAGTTGGTTGTTGAAGAATGATGAAACCGGCTTAAGTATACTTTACTCCCGAAATTTACGAAATCTTTTATCGTTACAGTTTAAAGGGGATGGGCTTACGATTACTAATCACTTGTGAGATATTGGCAAGAAAATTTTGTACGATTGAAGTCGTGTTAAACATGTCATTGATGAATGGATTGTGATTATAACACTTCTGAAGAAGGCAACCCGAGGTGGTTGAAACGTAGAGTATTACAACTTACTCCTAACGTTTTGTTATCCTCAATCCATTTATCAACGAAATGGGCTTACATAGTTATACACCTGGTTATTAGACTAACCCAAAGTGAGATTCTGCAGTTCCATCTGTAAAATCTACATACTAGCTAATAGTGGCGTGCGTTAAAGTTCCGTTGTGAAAAAATGCATGTCAACTTTTTTCTAGGCCATTTGGGAAAAATCCAGCTTGATGTATATAAAAAACTTTAATTTATGCCTTTGCGTCAGCCAACAGGTGAGTACTGTGAACAGAGTCCTCTTTTAGCCGATCAGAATACTTCTTGAACAAGGCCCATCCAGTGGATATAGCTGAAATATGTTCTGTTATTTCTAGGTCGTTTGTGGGAAATTCCATAAGACTTTTAACTTTAATGATTCTTCATAAGGAACTGGAAATTCATAAGCAATTCAGTCAGGTGCGAATGTATTATAGCCGTATCCGATGTCCTAGCTTTGATTGGTCTCATTTTCAAACTCTATTGCCTTAAATTGAAAGACCACCTACTTGACAATAGACTGACAAACTCCCTTGAGATAAACAGACGGAGTTATTAACTAATACAAATATATCTTAGAAATATACCGTACAATTGCTCACCCCAACTGACGTCATTGTTATCAACATCCACCAAAGTGGAATCTTATAAACTTTTCTAAATTATCTCTATACAACAGTTATGTTCAACAGAAACGTACTTCAAGGTGTACAGTATGTGGCAAATCGAAACCTGCATATCTCTCTGATGCCTGTTGTTTGAAAGATAACGTGTGGTAGTTGCGACGTCAAACTTTACCAGCACGAGCACTTATGACATGATTCACCAAGAAATTTCGTATGCAATCCTTCGTTTTACTTTGGAAACTCGACAAAATTGCAAAATCAAGTGCGCGACATTTTTGTCATCTCATCACTAGCAGGTGATTAGTTCGCGGTTAAGTTGCGTATCAATACACAAATTTTATTAACACAGCATTCAAAATCTGATCCTTGCTAATCAGAAGACCTCCACCAGTATGAAGCTAAGATTTTCCATCTCAGTTTATAATCTTCATTGTACGTCTGTCATTCAGTGGCTGGAATATATATACTCCTTGGTCGTAAGTACTATGTTAACCATTTTGAAATCAAAACTGACCCCCAACTTCCCAAGACTGCTGGTTCGTTGATCAACTTTCACTGAAATGACGACCCTTAATATACTGTTGTGACCGCAAAAGACGCTTGGCCTGGGAATACGTTTAATGCACAAACGCCCGTATAGGTCATGTCAGAAATCAAACCACAAACGTGTATACTCATTTGCAAGTTAGACATGCATTCACATACATCATTGTCATTCGCCTTGATGGAACTTCTGCCGTAGCGCGTACACACTATTTCGATAGTCTCTTCTTGTCCTCCGCCTTCCTGGCGTTCGCAGCTTGCCTTTTTGTTCCTGAATGTTGCCTGTGGGTAACATACTACTTGTGAGTATTATACTACTCACAACGAAACTTCCTGTCATACAAAAATACGACTGCCAAACATGACAGCGGTGTTCTAGTACGACTGAACAACAGAACATGAACACATCAAAGTTTCACTATCACAGGTTCATGGGTCGATTACCTAGTTGACGCCAATAGTGGTTCAGTTATGCCAGCACGGTTTCTGTCAACTTTAACAATACAGTAAACTAGTGCATGCCTCTTTACCGAAATCATATATAATTTTAATTTTGGTAATCCAGTGATTTCTGGTCTGTGGTAGTGCTTACGTGTACGCTTGAGGGACATATTGCCCGTTTTTACGTATTGTAGATTCAAGGTACATCAGTAGATAAATCTTCTTGCCAACAGACCTCTATACCATACAATTATTCCTGCATTCCACACTGATTTTCTAAGATGAGAGCACGTAGTATATCCCAGCAAGACACATAAGTATTTGGTTGGTATTTAGCTTTAGTTGACTAATTCTGCTGGAAAAACGCCGATTCTGAACAGTTCTGTGCAACATACACCTCAGCCATTTTTCAACTAAATATCAGTCAGTATGTTCACGTCTCACACATACGATAGCTTCTGTTAAATAATAACGACAAAATAATCAAGTAGTTAGAGCACCCTAATTCACGAGTAACTAAATCGTCTGTTTATTTAACTGGATCAATTGATAATGTCTGCTCTTGTTTCCTTTTATTTCAACTTTATACGCAATGCTTGTAATTTTGATGATTGCTATATCCTGATGTGTCTACGTTGTATATTTCTTGTTCTTGAGCTTTGTATGCTCAGCGTTAAATAACATGCCGGTTACACTGCCAGCAATTCAGTAACACGCCGCAGCAAAAACGTCGGTAGCAACATATTCTTCATAGCGTAAACAGTTCACAAGTATTTCAATTAATTCATAAAGCTTTTTGCCCTTTAAATACAGTAGTAACGATGAATATAACAATCCGCAAGCAAAACTCGGAAACGAAGTAGTTTCAAATTTCTTGATAAGGAGGATGCTGAATAAACAGTAAAGCGGCAATCTGGATATCACTCGCGAATTTTGTGTTCAGTAAGATGTTTCGGTCAGTTTGTTAGGAAGGAAGCCTTAGGTTTCAGCTTATCCTCTGTCAGAGCCTTTTAATGGAAGGAATCGTTATCAAAACGGGTAACTGAGCTCCATCTACGTCTTAATCAGGCACCATTTTTGTCCCTGCTCCATAAACCTAACACTGGACAATACCAAATTATCACACCTGATCTCGCTTACTTTTGTAGAAAATTGTTTAAGATTAAGGCAACTCCAACGTATCGGTATAAGCTCAAAGAAGCTTTCATGCTCATTCTAAGTGAGTTTACATTCGGTGTACATAGTTTGATCTGAATTATATCACAAATGCTTCAGATGTGTAAAACTCAATCGTGTGTGCTTACATGAAAACCATTCACCACAGATTGGCTGTATAAAAGTTGTCAAAAATACCGACGATCAACATTTTTTATTGATTTCACAGTAGCAACTATCAGGAATTTATCCACTAACTGCTGCTACTCAACTCAGTCACATTAACGTTAACGATTCAATTTTTTTTCTGAACATGTTAGAAATGAGGTAATACCATAACTTTGGAATGGAGCAGGTCAGATGTTGTTATTTTGAATTTCTGATAGTTGTTAGAGATTCATATCAGTCACAGCTTTTCATTAATGTAGTCTTTCAGACGGGTAGCTTCAAAAATACGCAAAAGGTTCGTGTTTCACTCCATTTAGAACTCTTCAAGAGCATATTTTTCTGCCCTGGACAAGTTTTGAGCTGTCGTGCAATTTGACCCTCAGTTGTGGTAGATAGAACAGTAAATGTGCTTTCTCTCAAGTTGATTATTCGCCCTGTGCACTACTGATAAGTATTCCAGTGTTCAGACATACTTAATCGGCAGCTTACAATGCGGTGTACCACATGATTCACTCATGCCCGTGATTTGGTTAAGTAACATTGATGAGCTCTAGCAAGAGTGATACTCAAGTATCCTTTTTAATTGGGATAGCCGGAAAGACCATTTTATTGCCAATGTTACAATTTATCCTGGGTGATATATAGTTTAGACTCGGAAATATCGAAACGTTAAGCCGAATGAGATTGAGGTAAACGCATAGGTTTTGCATGATTGCAATTTTTGCCACACTTAATCGTTCAAATATTTTAAGTTGGCCTAATTGAAATTAATTTCGTTATTCTGTATACATTAACTAGAAAATGACTTTGGATAAGCTATTGGTCGCATTTCTTAAAATGTAATCACAAAATCTGTCATTATTTAGAAAGAGCAAGTCAGAGCTGCAGAAGAAATGAATAAATCGTTTCGGACCCTAGATTTGCAAATTGTGCAAGGAAACGTATGTTGTTCTCGCAATTTTGAAACAACCACTGTACCCTAAAGGGAGATGACTTCTGAGGTTGAATAACAACATTTTCACATCCGTGTGTATGCATTGACATAACGCGGTAAAAGTAAGTCGTCCTGAAAACTCATCCTTTTATGCGAATGCTGTAGTGTTACAACATAACGGACATTAAACGTTTTTCAATGAAATCACAATTTTAACCCAGATTGCATAATGTTATGCACTATTCCAACAAGATTACATACTTCATAATAACTCCCCTATGACTAATGTCCACTGTGTTAGTTCAGATGTGATTGAAATTTAATTTAATTTTTACGCAACCACCGGTGCTTGAATTTATAAAACAAGGCAGCTACAAACGCCAAGAAAGATGAATTCACCACATAGGTTTCAGTATAGTTTGTACAGTGGACTTCTGTACTTTCACCAATTAGGGGTGAAAATTCGGATTTTAATTAGATTAGTATATCCATCGAGTACAATATCGTGAAAAACTAACAGCGATTACGCAAATTTTAATATATCCATTTTTACAATTAATGCTCGCAAATGAGACGTTCGAAATAATGCAAGTTTCGGAAAAGTTAGTACAATTATTTGAAACATTGATCTTCCTTATCCAATTCATATAAACAGTAAAAAGTTATTTGTCGCCATTGTTCACATTTCGTTTAAGCTTTTCAACCGCCTGTTCAATATAATCAAATCAAACGTCAAACTATGGTAAAAAACGCCGAATTTAGCGAATAAAATATTATCGGTCGGATGCTCCCTGACAAGCATAATATGCAGTCTGAATTGATAGATTCTGCACTCACGGATTTAATCTTTGATGTCTTGCTGATAGTTAAACGTTTCGGGTTTGAATTATATAACAGTAAGGTGAACAAACTTATTGGGTTCACTATATGACCAACTGCCATGATATGCCTCGCGAACAAAGATAAGTTGCGTTGTTTTCCGTCGATTGTGTTGATAATTGGGTCTCTCGAATTGATAAGCCACATGAGAATATTTTCAAATATTCACTGACGGAGGCATTGATCCGTCCTGCTAATGTAAGTTTCATTGCAACTGCAAATGTGGGGATCAGCAGTGTTCATGTTAAGATAGTCAGATGGACAACGTTTAGTTTCATACAGACCTACACAGTGTGAATTTAAAAGGCACAGTTTACCTGCAGCTTTTTTCTGAGGCAAAGCGGATTGTGGCGCATACTCAACTGTGTTAGCCAGAGGGTTTCGGAATGGCAACTATGAGAAAAATCTTTTAATCAGAGTATACGCAAACGGCTTGACATTCATCAATTTGATTTGAATATTTTTTAACAAAATCCATCTAAGTTAAGAATTTCTCTTCCACAACTAGCTTATGGTTTGTAAATGTTTGACACATTTAACCGAGTAACACTTTACTATTCACAGAACGCTTAATCACGTCAGTCCACTTGTTTATATTTTGACAAAAAGAATAACTTCCTTCGTCACTCCATTCGCTGTAATATTACTAACTTCAAACTCAAAACATTTGGCTATAAGTTGAACCGTAGTGATCAGCCATCAACGAGTAAATCATACTTGAATATTTGAGTTTATTGTAATTAGTAGGCAGTTAAATGGATTAGACAAAATTTAGGGTTCGGCTATGTTTATATTTCTTTCGTTTCAATTTACTAATCTTAGCTCTCACAACGTAACGTTTTAATCAAAAGCGTATTAAACTTCAACGTATGCCATCCTTCATTTTTAGTGCATCTGCCTTAGTTTTGAAGTATCTAGTATGTGCTGATGTCGTGGACAGCTTAGTTGCCTTATGTTTTTTTCTCAAGTTTTTCTAATTAGAAGTTAGGCTTCACGCATGTTAATCAAATAATTTTGTTTAAAATGTAATTAGATTTATTGCCGCTTATATCTCAATTGTATCTTATACCCGGAACTGTTTATAAACTGCACGTGTTTGCCGAATAATACTGATAATCACTTACCTTACTCTTAATTTCAGTCACCATTTTTCATATTTGTTGTGAAATTATCACGGTGAGTTGTGATAGAAGTCATCTTGCAGGATAAGATATGCATTACAAAAGAAAGTCTGCTTTTGACATTATTCATTGGACCAAATGCATCACTTTTATATAAAACGTAGGCAAGATTATGGTGTTTGTGATAAACAGATCAACAATACGTTTACGATGTAAGGCAAACACATGTCAGGCTGTACCCAAGACGCCTCTTGAACAGTAGTTTTTAACTGTTTGACTGTGCTAGATCAAAAGCTCGATAGGAAGGCTTTTACGTTTAATAATAACGGTTTGGCAAGCAACGTCATTTGGTTTCAGTGATGACAAGAATTCGATATGTTTTACCCTCGACTGATTAGACTTTACAACACAACTGTCATACTGTCATAATAACTTGGCTCCATCAGGTGAGACTGAGAAGGTAATAATTAATTCCGTTGCACTTCTAGTAAATCATCCTGAAAAATGCTAATGAACCTTACTTATAAGCGCCTTGGTAAACAGCTAGTGTTTATGGCACCTTAGTAACGAAACAGGTGAATTAAGAGAACGTAGCCGGAACAGGCGCTTTCACTTTCAAGCTTAAACAAGGGACCAAAGCGAAGTTCCAGTGATAAACTAACCTCCCAAAGACGAGGACTGGTGCAAACAGCAACTGTAACCACTATAATAATTAGTCAAACAACGTATCACCTCTGAAGGGTAAAGTAATACACAGGGAACTCACATTCTTAGACACTTCCGATCTCCTATGTCTTGTTAAAACACCACTCCCACTAAAATGCTGTCTCAGTGGCCGATTTTCTGTAAACATTTGGTCACGAACAAAAGTATTTTTATGGCCCTCCCGCTCCGACAGTTGTTAGTATATATTTTGCTTATTGATGAAAAGTGTTCAACTGGATGAACTAACCATTTTCTATTCCTTACCTATGTGTCCTGAGCTAAGCTAAACCAACACAAAGACGGTGTTTAAGCTCTTCCATAATACAAAGCTGTTCATGTAATTCCTGTTTAGATTTAGGTGGTATCTTTCGGTGGAATGAACATATTACGTATTACGCTTTTCTAATCATGTTACACGGGATTTGTTCATCGCAAAATTGTGCTGGCAACAAACCGACAACCTCAAGATTCTCCATTGTCCAATAGTTTTCAAATTAACAGAAGTCACCAAAAATCTTCGCTTGTTGCCGACTCAAAAACTAACATCAGCAAGGGTGATAATTCTTTTTTGAAACGATGAAGTTGAAATGATTTTACCAGTCCACGTTCCTGGATAGTCAGTGAGATCATTGTGAATTGAAAACACTGTTTTACTTCACGTGGGCAGCAAAGACAGCAATAATTAGACGTATTTTAGATGTGTAACGTCTGAGAAAATTTTAAAAAAATCAGATTCGAAAAATAAGACAAACGAACACAGAGAGTAGGTTTTATACGCTCAAGGTTCCCAAGCTGTGATTATAACCAATAAAACGACGTAAACTCTTCTGCGAAACATTCCGTTTACAATGTGTCTAACTACAACCGTTTCAATTATTGGCAATACCATCTTGTTAGGGCTAAGATACTCTGGCAGTCATAAACATTTGATGAGCGCGGAAAAGGTCATCCTTCTTAACGCAGAGAAGACAACTGAACATGGAACTGCACTGTAACTCACAACTAAAACGAACGCAAATAGTGATTGGTATTTGATCGTTCTGGCGTGCAGATAACAACTTAGTCTCAGAATACCTCAAGTCACAACTTACAAACTGTTGACAGAATTGTAAACAGCAAGTTCAGTTGATCATCCGTTTCTAAGTATTGATAAAAGACTGTGAAAAAATGCCCCTCGCACACAGTTCTATGCCTCGGATATTGACTTTTTTGGGGCACGAAGTCTGTGGTTGGCACGGGGAAACAGATACTGGATTCAGCAAGCTGCACTGTTTCTTGAAATCATCTGTGCCTTCCGGTGTAAAAGATTTCCATAGTGAAATTCATGGTTAATGCAATATATTTTGGTGATACAAACTATAACCAGGTTGAACACAATCACGCAAAACGTTCTTCACCTGAAGACTATGTGATCTCCATGGATGTAAAGCTGAATCCGTGAAAGTTTTTGCCATAAATGTCGCATATTAATCAGGCGTATGGGTTCATAAGACTTATTAAAATCTTAATAGCCTACTAAATCTCGCGCAATACAAGTGCGAATTACGATCCGTACGATGTCTTATGTGTATGCAATAATCAAGGTTCACATGTGCTAAAGCAACAAAAAACTGGATTGGGTTGTTTCAGAAAAAGAGATCAGCATCACCAGATCTGATTATCTGAGCAAGTTATTCGGAGGTTCTAAGATACTCAAAAATAATACAAGCTGATTAGGCTGGCACAAGTTGCGCTATTGTTTTACCATGCAGTACAGAAAAGTTATGGGAGAAATCACAACGACAGATCAACCAAGCATTTGGAGATAAGGCTTTAGGGCGCAAAGCCTATAAAGATGGTCCTCTCATTTTCGTAAGAACAATTGTCATATGATAAATGAGATAAAATCAATCCTAGATATTTGTCAGAAAGAGAACCAGAATCTTTATCATTTTCACTGAAGAGTGAGTCAGTTGGAAAGAAAGAACACGTCCACGTTATATCTATTAACTGGTGACAGAAATTATAAATAAATATTCATTATAAAAGAACGAGAAATCCTGTAAATCTAAACGAAATTTTCCGTGGGGTGAAATCTACTGAGAAACAGCATCAGTATGTTTAGATTGTGGGAGCTTGAGGAATTCCACTTTCTGATCGCTTGATATAGACGCTGAAATGGAAAAAGATTATCTTTTGTGAAGGATCCCATTTAGCATTGCACAGAATAGCCTACTCATTTCAGTGTGTATACCACCTTTTGCCAGGAGATTTCTGGAGAAATACCGTTGCCAAATAGTCATTAGGAGTCCGTAGGCTTGACTCCAAAGCTAAACAGCTTTTGACACGATGAATAAGTCAACAGTGTACATGGCTGCATTCCAACAGAAAGTTGTCGACAGGTTCATTGCCATGCCACAGGTCCATAACTGCTCTTTAAGGTATGCTCAGTGTGTCGGATATAATGGAAGTCGATAGGAATTCGTATCTTTTATTGCGTCAGCAATTAGTAATTTGACTGTCAACAAAACCTTTCGGCGAAAGGAATGTCAAGGTTTTCTGCAGACTCCTTATTCATTATGGGTAAACACTAGATAGTAAATATTTTTAACAGTTGTTTGCCTGAGGAGTTCTACCGTTTTCACATCAAAAAGATAATATTATGGAAAGTTTTAAAGCGAACTGTTGACCTAATAGTCCAACAAGTAGGGAAAGCACCAAGGCAGCTAACTGAAATCGTCTGTCAGCACTTAATATTGCTAGGTTCAATTGGTGCGTCGGTGTTATTTTTGCTGTAGGAAACTCAGTTTTGACCGAAACAGTCATTTTGAGAACACAAGCAGTTACATCTTTTGAACCATTTTCAATTTTACTGTAACCTTTACGTCCAACCAGCAATCTGTAACAGTGTATTTCAAGGATACATGTAGAAATAATAACGACTATCAAAATTGGAAAACAACATGGAGAAATCAGCCAAACAGCTATAGTTGTGATTGTGAATTTTCGGCTTATATATACATGCCAAAAAACTGGCAAACGTTTAACTACGTGAGTTAATTTAATCCAAACTTTTTCTGCGTATTCTCAGTAGAACGTATAGTCTAGATTCAGCTTATCCTTGCAATGGTCTGAATGCAAACTCTGATGCAAGTTCTCTTGATGTATTTTCCTGACCATTGTATCATAAGGCCTCTAATCAGGCGTGATCTCATAATCAAACAAAACATTCAACCACAAGGTATGCATTGCTTTTAAAACATTTATCTAAATGTGAAGGCCAAGGTCAAACATGGATGGTGTTTTTTAATGAATCTACTACCCTTCAACAAATAGCAGACGAAACAACTCACGTTCAACGCCAAGAACTGTAAAGTCGAATGCTCTGTAAATCAGCGTTTTGCTGATTGTCAAATTGGCAATTCCAATGCAACGATATCCACATGTAAGTGACAGCTATTGATTTAACTGACTAACAGTGCAAATCATTCCATAACGTGTACAGACATGGTTAAAACAGAATAATAACCGAAGTTTTAACAATAGTTTTTTCACTTTATGCAGAGTATCACCTTCACCTGACAGTCAGATTTAGAAAGCGTTCCGGAATGAGACGCTAGAACAGTTTCGATGCTGAAGAGAAACATTTATCTAGGGAAGCTAACAAAATTAGAACCATTCCACACGTAACCCAACTCTGTGGGACTAAAAGTGTATTAACAAATTTGCCACACAAATTGCCAATCAGTGATACAAACACGTACACTGGAAGAAAGACTAAAGTTATATTTCAAATAGAAAATTAAACAAACGTTTCATAAAAGCGGCGATTCTGTTTATGGTTTGAACAAAAGAAAGATCCTGTAAAAAACAATACACACTGCTCCATTTGTGAAAGCCAACCAGTTATTTTGTTAAATATAAATAACCGTTACGTTATAGTCTCCATTTTTCAGACTGACTCAAGGACAGTGCCAGCATGTTGTATCTGACCGTTTTTATTGATTTCATTGATTTGGTTGATTAAACTAAACAACTTGATTGTAAGTTGATAAATCACACCTCGCATGTTGTGTGACGTACTATAAGGAGCATGATAGAAAGACAGCGAGTGCTTAGAAGCATAAAAGATAATTTGGTGTAAGTGTCAGACCAGGTGCCACAACCACAAGAAGACAAGCTTGTGCATGCAGTAAATGATGTACAAGCTTTAGTGACAAAATACACTCATCCTTGAGCCGCCTCATCGCGTGGTTTCTAGCCTGAACTTCATTACATTTTATGCAGCCGAAAAACCTTAGTTAATATATTAAACTTAGTCATTTGTGCTAGAGCGTGGGTATCCGTTTTGTTCAGGAAAATTCAGTCGTTACTTAAACTCTGCCTAAATGTTATGTTCAACTAATTAACAACACTTCTCTCATTTGTCGCCAGCTGCATAGGTAACTCCGGATTTTCGTTTTCTAATATACTTTTCTGTGTAACTTACTTTAAAATAAGTAAGGTAATTCGTCCTATTGTAACCATTACACATGATCACTTTTTAGGAAAACTGTAGTTTTACTGACGCATGTGTATAACTGCAATCATACATACATTTGTGTTCACATATTTGCGATTACAAATCAGTGTATGCATGTGTGTCCATGTTCTTGTCTATCCGACTGCAGGTTTATTACAGCTATGATAAGTACAATAAAATTATTGGCTTGCTGTTCAGTATGTTGATAGTGTAATCTTTCTAGATATTGCTGAATTTGTTTCGATCTAGTTTTAAACCCTTTCTAGCTAAAGAACGTGCTTCGTGTGCACCTGGTGAATCGTTGCACATAATCCAATCAGGTTGTGATTGATCGAGCTTACGAAAAAGTCTGTCAAATCTGTCACTGTTGCAAACAGGCCGAGTATTTCTATGATGGGCTATTATCGAGGATTTCTAAACCCTGACATTCATCATCATCAGAAACCTCACCGCAGTTGTATGTTCAAGTATTCGCAGATAAAGCCCCTGGTATTTAAGAAGACAGGTAAGCCCTGTTAGGGGTCTATACAAATAAGCACACCTGGTGGCGCTTATTAATTCCCATTAATAACACAAAATGAAATAGAAGATGCAAAATAGCAACAAATTCACCGTTACAATCCGCCGTAAGTTCTACGTAGATGAGCTGTTCTTTCAGTTATTCGCGGTATGCACAAACACGGCAAGTTGATTTATCAAAAATTATTCTTTTGCGCTTACTCACCAACATTGTAAACGGTACTCTATACATTCCAATCGACGGTGCGGTTGACAAACTGTTCTTATATATTTTTTTTATTTTGAAGCAGTTCTAAGTTTAGGTTTGAAAAGTGTATTTTACTCCAAAAAATAAAAATACATGACACCCCCGTTATCTAGTAGATGCCTTGATTAATTTATATTCAGAAGCTGTCATCAGTAACTATTCCACAACCAAGATAAGCCCTCGTAATAATCGCATATAAGCATTGTTTGCTTTCCAAACACTGACTGTTGTGATGCGTACTAGTTTTAAAGACCCACCAATCTGCAGTCACCGATATTCATTGTAGCAAAGTTGGTGATGGTCGTCTGTCTCTAACAGGTGACTACGACCTGAAAACGAATTTTGGCCAGTGCAAAAAATACGAATACCATAACAGTGTTGACGTTATAAGGTTGATAATATTTTATTTTCTACTGTTCAGAGTGGAATTAAACCATACGGCTTGCATTAAGAAAGCCAGGAGTTATGGGAACGGATATCAGATCTACGAGCCCAATAAGACTTAAGGTCTTCTACTGGTACAGAAGTTAGTTCCACATTTTTGAGCGCACACCAACCCATATTGCATTTGCACTGACCTACTCGCTTCCCAGTCTAGTCAGACTGCATAGGGAGCATTAAACACACACATATATAGGCTTATACCTAAAACCGTTTCTATTGAACAAGTATGTACTCAAGTGGCACAGCTTATTGTTTGTCCATAGAACAGGCGGTCGTGAAACGTCTGTTGCATAAACGCCTTTCATTCTAAGTGAATCAGGTTATGGTTTGATTGATGGTAACACCTTCAACACTGAACTGACAAAATTCGTTCCCCAATGTGTAAGCTCTATTTGTACTGGACAATTCGACTTTCAGTCAATAAGCTTGTCAACAAGAATTTCGCCACTAGGCACCATGAGAGCAGGCAACCATTCCTGTCCGGGGCAACTCGCTTGATTACGCTTAATTTCGATCTTTGTGAGCTATCTTTAGGGTCCACTGTTTTGCTGAACGCGATTATAATTGGGAATGTTTTAGGCACGTCCACTATGCTTATTTCTAAGTGAATGTTTTATGGCTGGATTCGACCCCCTTCAGTCCAAGGTTTGATTTCAAGCTAAGCCCAACACAACGGTCACTGCCAAGTAGTTGCAATAAGTCGTAGCATTCAACCGTAGCCACTACCAGTTTACTAGACGGGTGTGCGCACCAGATCTGATTGGCGACGCTCGTAAAACTGATTCAGCTCACCTCAACGGTATAGAACCAGTATTGTTTTCTAGCGAGGTTAATCGTTAACCAAGGCGTAACTGCATACCTCCAAAACTATGACTAAAGCAAGATACAGGAGACCTGGAAAAATGAATACTGTTATATGCTCGGTAAGGCTAGCACTGCTAAATGCAAATGACTGTAATGGCAAAACTATTGAGGTTCTCACAGTAATGGTCACGATTATCTAGAACAGGGTGTGGACATTTTAACTGGTCATGAAATGAGTAACGTTTATATTACGATTTTTGCTAACTGGCCTACATAATTGGATCGGAATAATGACCGCTATTTACCATTTCCTCAAACGAATTTTCATTTACCTGACAATACTTGTGGCCTGTAAAAGAAATTATCCTTCAAGGGCATTACATGTATCCGACCACTCGAGTAACGATGGGCTAATCCTGCACAAACCCAGGTGGATCACACTTGCACCGATAAGCAATCGACCACGGGATCAATATTTTCTTTTCGTTTACCAGCCAACTAGTCGTAGCACCGGTTGATCATCCCATTCGCACACCAGCCCTGAAAACTAGCATCTACTTTCTGTACTGAGAGAGATTGATAGATACTAAGTGAACTCACTGAGGTTGCCTAAGGCATTATAGCGCCAAAATGAAGAGATTACTAAGTGGCCGAGAATTTCTTCTACAGAAAGCGGAAATTTGGTCTTACAGAAGTTTAAATGTATGTATTACACTTTTATCGAGTTTACTGGAAGACTTTGCAGGTTAACTCTGTGTGGACATGCTTGAACCCATTTTTGTTTACCCTGTGACCATTTAATTTTCGATGCAAAATCAGGTAGTTTAACAAAATTTGACAGTTGCGAACAAATTCGGAGGGTTACTTAGTAACGCCGCTTGTCCTTTGTGCCCAATAAACGCTAGTATTTACGCCGATTGAACGTAGTATCTTGTTAGATATCCGCACCAAATCTAGTACAAACGAATTCGAACAGTTTGTTTTTAGCATGTTTTTAATAAATGTATTGAGATAGAAACAACGTTACAAACAACTTATAACATTCAATCTTCTCAACCACCTCGGGTGACCTTCTTCAATAATGTTGTAGCCAAAATCACATTAACAAACTAACAGGGCACATGTGGGGTTTGTCGCGGTTAGTTCGGCTTGCGCTGCGTCTGAAGTAACCGTAGCGATCTGAATTAACAATAAGGACTGTTACTCATAGTAAACCAATGATTCTACAAATTTATGATAACCGTAGTCTAGTGTTCAAATATGTCATAGAGAAAACGTCTGAGGAGAGAAAACCATTGCCAACATCCCGTTAGGGCATGCCAGCTCAAGTAGGACAAAGCCTGATCGTTTCCCAAAATGGATTGTTTAAACGTTTCCCAAATACTAGAAGCCCAGCAGCAAACTGCACGATGAATGCCTTTTGATCTAAAAATAAATAACTCGCCTGAAACATACGTATAATTTTGCTCCCCCAAAAGTAAACAGTTTTCTTTGAACTTGCCTGTCAGGTTTATAATTTATTCTACGTTAAATTGGTGGTCTCTGAAAAATAAACTTCTCTTTATTACTACGTACATCGCGAACAATTAATATAAATTTATCAATAACTCAATCCTTGTTTCAAAATTTCTTGTTTTCCCCCAAATCTGTTCACTCTATTTTTCGGTACCGAGAATGTCCAGCAACAGGGCCGCTAACATTAGCTTTCATATCGTTCCATGTTCTTTTATTGCCACGATACAATTTTATCCCTTCGGTTTATTTGTGAAGATAACTGACACACACCACAGTTTTATGGTGTTTTCTGAAAGTTTCTATGTTAAAAACTTTTAATACGGGAATTTAAGATAAGATGTACACTATTTCTGACTTGACAGTGGTAGTTGTTATCTTATTAGGTTGTAGTTCAAATTGCGAAATTTGATAAATGTGGTTGAAGATTAATGCGAATGTCATTTGGATATATGCTATAACAGTGACTCCAATAAACACCATTGCCTGGTCAGTGTACAGTGTACTGATTGTATAGATGACTTTTTATGGTAACTTGAATATTCTGACATGTAACCAAGTCAATTTTACTGCGGTACAGAGTTAGGTAACATTGGTTTGTTAGAACCAGTAAACTAGACATGCGATAGTAGTTAACAGTTTTCGTCAAAGATGTTTCTGATATATTGATGCTTCCTATGCATACTAATTATACCAGCCATTAAATCTAGTTTTTGATTGTCTGTGGCTAGTTCGTTATAACCAACTCCTTGTCAATGCTTGTCATTTGAGACTGTACTGTACAAGCGTTTCGAACATTTAAACAGAAAATCAACAACTTTTATGGTGTATAGTAAAAAGATTTTGTTGGTTGGTCAACAGCAAAATAATGCACTCTCATCGCACTTAACTCTGCACTGCGCTTTTAATTTTCCCCGTTGGTTAGGCATACTTGCAGCCACTGGGTTACTGTTTTATTCGCTAGTCTCGAATAGTTGTCAGGTAGATTTGCAAAACGATTGCCGAAGCAGCTGTTCGGTACCGACATTAAATTCTATATACTCAAATGTAGTCACCGCTTCTAAGTGGTCCCTGCAATAAAACGTTATGTTGAAATTCCTCCAGCAGACTAATAAAAGTTATCAAATTTTCAGGTGGGTTTAAATTTATTGTTGCTGCTACATTTTGGACTTATAGATATCGGTATCAGAGGCATTAAAAAGGTAATGCACGTAATTTTCACTCACCGTTAACACTGTTACGTATTATCCAGATGAAAAAATAGTGCTTTGAGGAGCCATGATGTTAATCTTGTTAATCTGTAAGAATTCACCATAAAACAAGATCTCTCAAGCCAACCATTTTTACGCATAGTACAGATTCTTCTTTTCAAGAATGAATCAATAAATGGGATTTATACACAGTAACCACCACGCGGTTTCCTCCTGGAAGGCTATACTCGGTTTGGTTCTCCAAAAATCTTGTTTAAATTTTGTGTAGGTTTATTTCTCCGATAAATGTAGATGACGTAAATACAAATTAAAACCGTTTAGAGCTATTTCAGAGTGTTTTGACCCTCATCTGAAACACGATGATCATTTTTAATTAATGAGCCAGCTGAGGACTCCTTCCTTATGATAATGTCCATCATTATTTCGGGGTATATTATAACTAAAACCAATGCGTTTATTTTGATGTCTTATGTGTTTTCGAGCAACCCTGATTTATAGCTCTTTGTTTTGAAAAGTGTCTTTTCTTCTGTCGTCAGTTTCGCAACACGTGGATTGCTGTACCCTTGTCCTGAATGATGAGAACAATGGTACTCCTATCAGATATAGGGTCATCACTAGACTAAGAAGGGCGACATGGTAAAACATACACGGTTACCAGGGCAACCAGTTTTGTGGTTTTTTTTAGGTGCATTCGTTTTCAAGTGCCGGATGTACTTGTGTTGATGGATTTCTGACAAGACTGTTGCAGGTCGGCATTTCCTGTGTTGCTGATCTTTTTGAGGCTTGGATGTTGGCTGGTTCAACAATGCATCTGGCTCAACTAAATATACCATAAGTTTTATTGCTACTAGGGAAGCCATTAGGTTCACCTCATGATGGTGATTCGATTAGCGAATGATTGTGACCACGTACGAGCACTGGACGTTGGAGTGTTTTAAAGAACCACTTTAAGACTCCTCAGAACATTGTGTATAAATGTCAGAAAATAAAGTCTTCAGACGTATATAATTAAATGTGTAAAACCGTTGACGAAACAGTTCACCGAAGAAAACAGAGCAGTGACTAATTGTACACGATAGGTTTGCATGTGTTCAATTTGGTGGTTTGTTTCTAGTAAAGCCAAAACAATATCTTAAAACTGCTGAATAATAGGTGGGTAACAGTTTGCCAAGCTTTTAAACAATGCAAAAAAGCATGGTCTGAGTAGTCGACTTGTGAGTTGTCAATATTGTTGAAGAGCTTTTGAAAAATTTACCAAACCACGTATAACTCAGTCAAAGTGTTAACCGTAGGAATCTTTGCGAATGAAGTCTGGAGATATGAACTACGGTAACGCCCTATACAAAAATTGTATGCTTGTAAATGTTAAATAAATTAACACACTGCATAGTAGAAAACCAATCAATTCCTCTCCGATTAACAAGCGTTGAATAAAACAACCCATGGAATGCATTAAATTATAAGTGTATGTGACTAAATAGTGGACAAGAAAAATTAAAAACGATAAAGTGTTTTATATTTATCAACTTACTTGCATCTAGTCTCAAGCCTTTCCTTTTTAAGGGACCGACTAAAATTGTGCTTCAAAAGAGTGAAACAATTTAGGCTTGCGATGATGTGACTTTTACACTTAACGATACGATGGACGTAGAGTGCAATCAGTCTGGAAGCGCTCACATGTGATTGCTCGGTTTACCTATGCTTGTTGGTCTTATAACCAGAGTATTGAGTAATTTCGTCAGCATTAACAACCTCGGAACAAATTGCCCGCGCCCCATTCTAATTAAAATCTGACAACCCCAGTTTCAGAAATTTGACCCATAGGGTATTGTTCTGAAAAATAATAACGACTGACATCACACTGTTCTCTTAATAGAACCGATCGAAGGATTTTGTGAGCATTGTCCGGTCGAAATGCACCGGGACGGGCAGTTTTGCACCCCACATAGTCACACTGATCGTTCCTCAGTTGGTCCTCAAGAACTGAGCTACGTGATGCGTCCCGAGTTTTGCTGTAAACAGATTAACGCAGGTTGGACCATGTGTGCCCGGTTGCAACAATAGAGCGTGTTTCGAAATTGAACTGGCTGTTGACTGCAAAAGCAAAACCCGTTTCTTTCTCCACACAGTAAATCCGCTCTAGTCGAACAGAATACCATATGTGCGTTATTCCATGTGTGCTCGATACTTCTGCGTTTTTTCAAACTGCCGATATACCGGTAAATGACCGTAGCTTCTACATAAAAATGCTATAAAATTTAAGTAGAGACACTACCATCTGGTTGCTGTGATAGGAATCGCTAGATGCCTACTACGTTCTGTTTTTAGCTGTATGCACAAGTAGCTGAAAAATACGCGATATTCCTTGAGAAAAAGCTGGCACTCAGCTGCTGGCCTATAATTTTGCCCAAACAACTGTTTCGGTTGTCGTGTTGCTTATTCCCAGTTCGTGGCCAATTCGAAAACACCAGTCACGCAAAAAGGAAGATTCTAGCTATGCATCCGTAAAATCGCCCATCACGACTAAGCAGAAACACTTCTAATAACTTACAGTGTTATGGTCTACAACGAAGAAGATCATTGAGCAATCTATACATAATCAAAGTACACTAATTATTGTCATCTACCGGGCATTATGGGTATTATAACTGATGCCGTTGGAAAGAAGATATTATTAAATGGGCAGATTATTCACTCACCTGCCATGTTCGTTAGAAGGAAATGTACGGAGCGGAACACCGTTCGCTTATTCTATTCAGCTATGTAACTGAAAGAAGTTAGCCACAGTTACAAAGAACCAAGGAAAGCTGAACTAGCCGAAAATGAGTTGAGGTTCACTGCAATCGTTGTTCACAGCAACCGTATCGTTTGATAGCTTTTGGTGAAATGAGTATTGTTGTAGTGAACAATGTTGGTACTCCGCTTTAGACTACATAAATAATCGAAGAACAGTACTAACCTATTTGGGGTAGATTCTTTTGAATGTGTCTGGCTTCTTAAGCAAGCGAAAGGGGCTGAGGTTTACTCATCAGTAGGCTGTTTTTTCAGGATATCCTTTTACTTGGGATAAGATTCAAAGAAATCTCTAAACGAAACCGTGAGAAGAAGGGTGCAAAACTGCTCAATGTCAGTGTTCTTATTCTTAGGTCCACAGTACATTATATATAGAGTATACATATATGTAAATATAAAAAATGACCAAGGGTATAAAAGAGAACGCTAGTTTGTTGGATACAGCAAAGGTTCGCGCCCACGTAGTCAGTTCCTAATACGGCTGATCACCGTTTTCATCACGCATACATTCGTTTTGAAGAGGATCATGTACAAATTCGCTGTAATACGCAGAATTAGGGGCATCGAATAACCTTAGAAATTGTGTTTGAGTTGGAACCTCCCACGCAAATAATACGTAGAAGACCTCACACTGGTTTCCATAAGTAGTACATATTCATGAGACAAGAAGCCGAATTTATGAATCTACAACAGTATTAAAGAAATCACAGTCTATCAATGGTTGATCGTATTGACACATAAAAAGTCGAAAACTGTGAATTGATTGACGCAAAGAAATTAACGAATAACGGAAGGCGTTACAATTGAGATTTTCGTTCAATTCTGATATATTATCTTTAATGTGACGTTTGCATTGTCTCACTGTTATATATTTTTTGTGTCGGGGTTTGAATAAGCGGTGATTCGAGTACATTTCCACCACAGGCACACATTCGACATTCGTTTTAACGTTGCAGTTAATCCCATGACGCCAGTCAACAATGAACACCGCATCTGTCTAAAGAGCCATGTTTGTTTCAAATAGAACGTAAAAGAAATTTTTCATAGTGACAACCATTGCTACATTTTGGCTTCCGGGAGTAATGTTATGAAAGGGAACAACCTCACAGTGGATTATTAAAAACCTGCTAATTTTGACCTAATCTTGAACCCCCAGTTATACTTACCTATTCAACTCAGCTCCTTGAGAAAGCTTATCCTAAAAGCAGACAGTAAAAATGTTTGAATCACTAATTAGTCAATTGTGG
>JTDE01002736.1:76694-87880 GCA_014338405.1 Paragonimus skrjabini miyazakii | reverse complement strand
TGGAGCGGGGCAAATTGACTTTTTGCCATCATTTTTTGAGTTGGCATGATGACAGTCGTGTTATTCATGGGGCCAAAGATTTCCTTCCACTTTATCTCAAGGCGGAAATTTTGAATTCTGTCAGACGCACTTCTATTCTTTGGTCGATACCGCGTAGCCTTTCGGGAGTTTATAACGGATCCACCAAAAGGGCTACTGAAGGTCATACGGTATTTAGGCCTTTCGTATGTCGTACACTTCAAATATCAGCTTTTTAGTTCCCTTCAATTCCATTAACCCCAAACCCTTCCTATGGATGACTAGTGCACTATCGATCTTCATACGTGGCAGATCTGTAAATGTTCCCAGTATTTTGGACCACATGCTCATATGATTATGGTTATCAAGTGTTTCGATAGAGATGAGGCCATGGGTACGGTCGAGCTTCGCAAGTTCCCAACACTGACTGGTGTTTTCAAATGTGGCAACCACCAAACTTTTGCACCGGCTGGCCACTATCAATTTACCCTACAGGTTGCCATGATGAGTATCACTCATACCACACTGGTTGATATTCACTTTTTTTGTTCATGTTCCCTTCCGTCTTGTAGACGTTGAATTAAAACCTTCCGCGTTGTTAGTCATTTATTACTGACAAGTCAATACAAAGTGCTAACATCTACCAGCGCTTGTCTGGTAAATATTTCGTTCAGATTATTAAAGGGCTACTACCCCAACCAGCACAGAAACAGGAGCTCTTCATCAAAGATCTTTCCGTTCCCGCTATAACCTGTGTACCATTTTACATCATAAACCTGTAATCTAATGTTCACGTATCCTCTAAGGTGGGCACCTGGTTGTTTACTGAAGACAACCAACTCTACTGGACAGAGTATGTCTATTTAAGCAGACTGCCAACCAAGGTGGAAAACTTCATGCAGAAAACGCACGTACAAGTGAGCGTAATGGGGCATCTTACTGTATTTGAGAAGTGGAGGAACATCACACGCCTATCAGCAATTATAATTATTGATTACTGGAGTGGTACCGAAACGATTTACCGATGCATCGAAAATGCACCCTCAAACAGATCAACAGCTGTTTATCGTCACGTAGGTAGATGGGCGTGAAATGAGTGCGTAAAACAAACAATGATCTTAATTCGGTATCGATTTAGCTAACTGTCATTTTGACCGACATAATCGCACCGGGCAGGGTCGATCGATGGTTTAATTTTGACTGAGTGTGCGTAACCGATACTCGGTACAACCAAGATTTTGACAAGGAAACCGAGCCGTATAAGTCTTTTCTGTTGTTGATTGGTCAATACTTGTGTCATTGATCAAAACTTGCAGATTTCGACTAATACAACATGAACACCACTCATATTCGGTAGATGCTCTTCAGTTCAGGCATGCCTTTTGGAAATGAATCACTAGACTCACGTTACTGTCTTAATAGAAATCTTCAATAGTGCAGATGCCCGTCCGAACCTGGGGTTTACATCGGACCTCATGATCGTTGGGCTATCATGGCAACTATTCCGTCAACTCCACCACATATACAGTCAAATCATAATATCTAAATTCCCAATCGCACTATCATATGACTAGTGTTTGGATAGTCCGATACTTCTGATTTTAAAAAAAATAAGCACTACAGCCGGCCGCCCCGTGGTCAGGTCTTTTTCGCTGGATGGAGGCAAATACCCTCATCAAAATAACTAAGCAATGACCTGACTAATGGCTGGAGTTTGTGAATTTCGATGGTTGGAACATAAACATCATTCGCGCCTGATAGCAACTTTTGCATTCAGACACTTTTTCGGGTTAACCGTTGTCGAAAGAAATTTCTTCAAATATGCAATTGGTAGCAGGAGAAGACTGATATTACGTACATCTTTTCCGATATTCAAAGATACACTACCGAGAACCAATAGCTTTCTTAACTTCAATAAGGTTTGATGACGACGTTCATACAGGCTTGCCTCTTCATTGAACAAAAATCAGCTATCCGTTAGGATTAGTCAGATGTGAAGCAAATTTTTTTGAAGCGTTTTAACTTATGTAACGTGTGGTCGAAACCAGCAAACGCGCACAGGTTGAATTTGAATTGTGTAACGGAGCGTGCTGCTGCGTTGTCGGCGCCGTTTTAATTTTTGTTTGTGTAAGTCTTGTGCATGGCTCACTGGGCCTTCGGCTCATGCTTGTTCTTGTTGTTTCCATTTACAGGATTGTTGCTGGAACCCCCTACTTTGGAAGAACGCTGTCCCCTGGTGTCTCCACATTGCCCCAAAGTTGGTCCGCAAGTGTTACGGACAACCTGCGGTAAACGGCCGGCTTGCATTCTACACTTATAAAAAAATTTCCTGGAAGAGTAGCTGGGTTCTACCTCAGAGATGTAACTTGTTGAAGGTAGCCGTTCAGAGTATCGAGTATCAGGCAGCATTCGATCTCACAGTTCGTCAGTGATAAACCGGTCGGTGTCACAAATTCGCATTTGGTGTCTAGAACAGTAGACGTCTGTTGGGCTAAGTTCAGCAGCGAAACAACCTTCTAGTTGAATGGGTTCCATTACGAACCACAATGCTAGACAGGTAAATATTTAAGATGTTAAACGTGAACACACTCACGCCTCAAGGTCATTGCTGGGGTTAGATTTTTGTTGACACACACCAAGGATGAGTGACAAATTAGTGCTTCAACAAGGCGTTAACTTCTTTTAGGTTCATTGACATCACGAATGTTTCTGAACTTCTTATCGTTTTCAGTCCAGGTGTCTCGTAGACGGCTCACCTATATGATTTTTTTCGTGACAGTATTACGCAGCAGTCGTTCGTGAATATATCCAGAATCTGTTCCACGGGGATGTTGGGAATGAGCGGTATGCACTAGCAAACCAAACACCTTGGATTGTCCAGTTACGCATATTGGCAGTCATAGGAAACAGTGTGGGCTTTTTAGTCTCAGTGAAAATTATGGAATTAATCATGCAATCAGAAGAAATCGCCTGGATGTTGTCAAATTTCGGTACATATTACAGTCAAGTTATTCAACAGAAACCTGGGTAATTACACAATTTGTCACCTGCAGCTCTACAAACACGAATCTAGCATTCCGAACGAGCATATGACCTGGTCTCTCCCCTTCACATTGTACGCCGTCGCACTTCTTAGGCCGAACGTCTACTCGTGTATTGGGCACTCGTGAGAAATAATTGATTGTCCAACTGAGAAGTCACTTCAGTCCCATACCCTCCTCAATGTTCTCAGATGTTTAACAAAGTCGGGGTTTTACAACGTCGGAGATGCTAAAATGTCATGAGCGGGGTAAGCCGCCCGCTTACCGGGAGAGCGACGTGCAGCACACTGTTGTGATCGCAAAAGACGCTTGGCCTGCGAAGTTGTTTATTGCATGAAATCCTGTACGGGTTATTTTAAAATGTGGGACAACGAAAGCGTACACTGATTCGCATAACCGACGTGTGTCCACAAACATTGGACAGCAGCGCATCGTCATTCGCCTTGAAGACGCGCCCCGCATAGTGCACGTACACATCTCCAACAGTCACTTCTGATCACTCGTTTTCCTGACGTTCAGACCTGCCTTTTAGTCTTCGGGCTTACGAGTCGTGCTATATTGTTTACAAATGAAGGTGTAGGTTACCCGGCAATACGAGATGGAAACTCAAGGCCATATGCTTACTCAAAGTAAGGGTAGGAGAGTGGAGTGACTGTTAAGTCTTGTTGGTACATTTGATGGTTATATCTGGGAGGAGTGCATTATGAATATTCAAATCCACGTGGCATACACCTGCCCGTCCGACAACAGGGTCACCGATTAGCTTTCTTAGTCCAAAATGAGGTCCATAGCTGATTGTCCTCTGTCTGGAATCAGGGCGTTCTGACACAATACTAAACGGATAACACAGAATATTAATTTCCTTTTTCTTTCTCACTGTTGTCTGTTGGTGTACGATTACCACGATGCAATAGTTGTACCGACCGGTAAAATCGGGTCAGCCTAACAGGAAAGTGAGGAAATATAGAGCCACAAAACAGGGACTATAGACAGTCCAATTAGGTCCACGTGCTCATTACATACATAGGACCTAGAGGTTTGAAGGAGATACTACCAGAATGCTCGTTGTGTTCTAAGTTGGGTGACGTAACACAATTAAACATACCTTTTTTCGATCAACAACACAGGACAAATTAATGTAATACAGGTAAAAAAAATCACTCCTTTTGCACAGCAAAACTGTTAAATGAGATATGATATCAGATAGTTTGTAGAACGAGGTATACCCTAATGAAAACGACTTCAAAATCGATGCAGAATCTTAGGGGAAGTGCGATTAGTCGGCGGTTATCCCACGTAGACTAGAAATGATACGCTTGGTGCACTTTTACAGTTCCAGACCCACTTCCCATCAACCCATAAAAATATGTTCCGTTCAAACATCTGCCAATACTTCCCATACTGTAAGGCCTATAGAGATGAGTTCCCTGAACAAAAGAACAAGTGCCATAATAAAGCTACATGCCGTATTTTGTCTGAATGGCCGTTTTAGTTCTGTATAACGTATAGTGTTTCAAATGGATAGAACGGCAAAAATAGAACTGGCGGAAACTACAAGTCAATTATCAACGACAGGAAGATCAGGAAGTAACTGTTGGAAGAACAGAAGTGCATTGTACGAGACGTATCAACAAAGAGGCTGACCATGGACTGCTGCCAACGGATGTGGAGACACGTCAGTCATGCAAACTAGTATTTGTGTTCGTGGTTGTGTATTTTCACTTACTTTTCGATAGGTGTATAACGTCTTACGCCAACCACTTTTTTCATTCGAAACGGTAGCATGTGAATTATGCATCTGGTGTGAAAACTGCGTGCGACAAAATGAAGTAACCAGTCCAGATCTCTGTAGTTCCTGGTGTGCTGTCTCAACGTTAGCTTGTCAAGTAGACGTTATGTATTTTGAACATCGTATGCACACCACATTGGAATGGTGTAAGCTTGAACTAATTGTCATATGATCAAGCCCAATGCGACTGACACTTCATTTCTATTTGCTTTGTGTATGCTCCGCGATGAAAGTTTAGACCGACGTTCCAACAGATTCAGCCTTGGAAAACTTGCTAATTAATATCAAAAGACTAGAGATATCCTTGGGCATTACCCTTTGGACCAAAGGGTATGCTTTGGATGAAGTAAAGAGGACGGCAAGCACTCTTATATATCTATATATTGCGACTGGCTTTCAGCTGAACAAGAATTCCCAGTCGACGTATGAACTCCAGGTATCCGTAGTAACTATGTAGCGCTGTAAGTAAAACAAAAGACAGTGTACAAACATTATTACTCTGAATCAGCAACCGACACAATATATATGTGCACGTCGAGAGCGATGTGGGCAGTTCGTATAAAAAGGTAGCCCGAATTGAGTGATTTATTTCCAAAGCAATTCTGGGCTGACTGTTTTTAGCATAACAAGTGGATAAATTCAAATTGTTTGCGTCGGTCATAGCAACCATTTGGTATGCACTCAATCCTCTTCTTGCGTGACATCTTTCATACTGTAGTAACTTCTCCCCTTTTCCATGAGTACACTATGTAACAGTCGACGTTTCATGACTATGTAATGTACAGATCACAAATGATTATTTATTCACGCTATCCCTCCAACCGTGTACGATTCAACCTCGCTCCAATTCCGCCTAATCACGCACTAGCTGGCCCGTTTGTGTTCTCACGATCGGTGACAGTAATTGCAACTTATTTTGCACTGGCTTAACCTTTCACTAATCATCGTCACCGCACCGGGCATTATATACTGAGACTATCAGCATTTGGGTAAAACCACATGGTGGTCAAGCAACAACGTAGTCACGAAATATGAAGACCTTGACTGCTCCATTGAGCAAAGTGGGTAGATGTCGCCTGCCTGGCTGGGGTCCTCGTGATCACTCAAACCGCTGGTTAGAGACGCTATCCGAGATGGCGATGTGTCGCAATCAATGGCGGACCTGTATCCATACCATTTCTAGTTCTTCCGCAATCAGTTGTTAACTAAAATTCGTATTTCTCATTGATATTCTGTGATGAAATCTAATTATCACACCTCTTACTGTATGAGCCATAACACAGCAGCGAGAAACGAACTCATGTAGCTCTACAGGGTCTGTAAACAAAAGCACATAGGAAACTGAACCACGGAGAGTGGGGCCGCATCGCCCTTACTCGTTACTCCAGGGTGTACAATTTGCGGAATCTCGCGGTAGTTGAAATTAACGAAATCTAGTCACAATGCTAGACACACATCAATTAAAAATGTCATAAAATCTCATGGTTTATGCTACTCTAGTGATGACGTTCTACCGATTAAAAGCTGAGAAATGGTCCGTACCGACTAATTTTCAGTCCCAATGTAAACAGCTTCAGCTGTTCCAACAATATGTTAATCTGACATTTCGATCCTCCAACGTTTCTCCAACATTTCCGCTGTCCAGTGGACAATCAGTAGGAAAAGGTATGTCAGTTAAGAATAACATACAGAGCGACTTTATCACCGTCAGTCAGCCTGAAATGTAAATAGACAGCAGATCCAGTAAATTCAGCATCAGATTCACTAAAACGACCAAACGGTCAGTTACTTCTTATTTCTATATGCATAACTTTCTTCCTACAGCTGGCTGGACCCAAAGTTTTCGTGGCTGCCAAACACAATGAGGCCAATGCCAACTCTGACGTTCAAAGTGGCCAATCAGTTCACTCGCTACTCATGTCTCCTATCGACTCATCTCCCCGAATGACCACGCAGTCATTTTGGAAACTTCCACGTTATGTAGCATTATTTCTGGCGGTGCTTCGCAATCGCATAGGCAACTGATCGACGTGCTGCGTAGGAGACAGAGCCGTATGACTCATCCCCAAAATCTGACGCCGCCCCATGGCGTGAGCTTGTCATGTTAGCACGCGTGATCAGCCTAGATTTAGAGTCGGATGTTCACAGTCCCTCCAATCAGAGGCATGGCAATGACAACCACAAAGGTTCAAATCACGACAATTTATAATGCCCTTAAATGGGGTTTACAAAATCGGCTCGAAGAAAATTTAGGACACTTCTCAGAACGAAACGTCATGGTCACTAACCTAGAGATTATTCGAAACTGTTGTGCCCTATCTGGACAGTGCTTGTGTCCCGGCCTGGATATTGATTGGCCGGCATACTGACCAACCGGCCTTGTGCACCTGTGTGTGTGTGTGTGTGTGTGTATGTCTGGATGGTGGTCAGGCTCGTGTGCTGTTTTGATCCGGCGGGCTACGCTGTCTAGGGCACTAGTCCTTACAGTTTCAACCACGTACACCCCAGCTTTATGGATTGCCCAAGCTTCACAAGGACAATGTGCCATTGCGACCAGTTTTGTCGATGTCTAACTCACCCCTACATAAGCCAGCAAAGTGGCTGGTTTGGATATTAGAACCGGTGAAACAGTTAATGTGCAAACATTTGCTGAAAGACAGCTTCCAGCTTGCTGAAATTCTTGACGAGGTCAGTCTTCATAAAAAAATACATGATTAGAATGAATGTCAATTCATTATTCACAAATGTACCCTTGCATGAAACCATTCGCATCATATGTGATTACGTCAATGCGAATCAACTGAAATTACCCATTCCAATGACTGAACTCGAGCGCCTCCTTCCTTTGTGTACCTCAAATGTGAAATTCTACTTCCAACACAAAGGCTATAGGCAGGTTGATGGTGTAGCCATGGGAAGTCCCTTGGGACCTATCTTGGCTGATATTTGTATGGCTCATCTAGAAAACCGAGCACGAGGGACTATCTCTAAAACAGTTTTATTTCTTCGATATGTGGACGATGTGTTAGTTGTGACTGACAGTAAAGAACTGGCCGAAGAAGTTCTAACGGTACTTAACGGACTGCACGCTAACATTACATTAAATTCTGAACATGAATGTAACCATTCCCTTCCGTTCTTGGATATACGCCTTACTCGACGGAGTGACGGATCAGTGCAACGCTCAGTTTATCGCAAATGCACTTGGAATGGCCAATACTTACACTTCAACAACTTCGTTCCAATGCATTATAAAACAGGCCTTATCAAAACGTTGTTCAGTAGAGCCAGAAAGATTTGCACTCAGGACACAATCCTGAGTGAACTGCAGCTAATTAATCAGGTTCCCTTGGACAACGGACATCCCCTCCAATCAATGGTCGCCAAATCTGCTAAAGAAAAACCGCACGAGCAAACGTTGATGGTGGTACCAAAGATGAAAGCCTTTTTACAACCGCTGTTCAAAGGGGATGATGTCAGTACGTTTTTACAACGCTGATTGAAGGCTGCTGTATTACGGACGTATGATACCGCAGAACTAGTGTTAACCTACACCACAAAACAGATTGCTGTTCCTCCTTTAAAACCTCAGATACCTCCGTTCGCCAGATCCTATATCATATAGATTGGACATCACCCACAATTGATCGCAGCTGTCGCATTCCCATAGACTTTCCAGTCGGCCCCTTTCGAAAAGAAGCACTAGACTCGAGTTTCGCTCTCATTAGAGCTCATCAGTAGTGCATATCATCGCCACTGCCGGGACTTGAACCACGGACATTCAGTTCATGAGGCAACCGTGTTTACCACTGCGCCATTGACCTCACATTAGGCACGACCGAATTATCATATGAGAACGCTCATCCACTTTCGCTTGTGAGTAATGGTCAGGTTGCCCGATCGCCTCGAGAGGAGACACAGTTACTGTCTGTTAACTCCAATCGATGACCCCTCGACTAGGACTTCTCTCCAAGTTGAAATCACAGAAATCATTGACTGACCTGACCATTACTCACAAGCGAAAGTGGATGAGCGTTCTCATATGATAATTCGGTCGTGCCTAATGTGAGGTCAATGGCGCAGTGGTAAACACGGTTGCCTCATGAACTGAATGTCCGTGGTTCAAGTCCCGGCAGTGGCGATGATATGCACTACTGATGAGCTCTAATGAGAGCGAAACTCGAGTCTAGTGCTTCTTTTCGAAAGGGGCCGACTGGAAAGTCTATGGGAATGCGACAGCTGCGATCAATTGTGGGTGATGTCCAATCTATATGAAAATCAAGATCCTATATCATTTACCGATTTTCATGTAGTTGCCAGGTAGACTACATTGGCATGACGGAACGCCAGCCGAAGTTTCGGATCTCGGAACACATCCCAGCATGGGTGAGGAAACATGTGACATGCACCCAGCAACCGCCACATAGACCACCGGCATCAGCGATCGCTCGTCATCTCCTGGAGAGCCATCACCAGGTGGACCTCATGCAGGCATTCTCAGTTGTTTACGCAGTTAATAAACCCCGGTTGTTACGATATGCTGGGGCAGTTGCTCTGAAACGTTGGTGTCCACTTCTGTGTGCAGAAAGACTCTTTTTAGTTTATCACTCCCACGGTAATGATGCTATTGTCTGATTAGCGAACAGATCCACCGTGTGCTTCCCTTGTATGTCTAGTTTCACAATCGACCCCTGTTTTCCGCTTTATAATCTCCTGTTCTGCAGCACGCACTTGACAATATGCAGAGAAATTTGCCAGGCCATAAATCGTGCGCACTTACGTTTTTAACTACTCTACTAAAATTTGTTTCGGGAAAATGCTGCTTTACACGTCAGATTGGCCAAAGAGGAGCAGCCAGACAAAAGGCAAATGCGCTGTTTATGGATGGTGTCAGTGCGTTGTGTTTTAGTTCTCCGCAACGTTTGTTCTTGCCTGGTCTGTTTCTGTGTGTTTGTGACTTGTTTGCCGCCACAACGGTATATCTACAATAGTACACCTTGTGTTGTATGTTCTATGTATGCCATACATAAGCATGCTGACTTTATCCATGTGGCTATCGAGCCTTTGTGTAGCTATTGAAACACGACAACCAACCTGAGATACGCTGGAAACGCAAGACGCTTTTCGTTGGGAAATGGAATGTGCGCAAACTGCTGAATCGACGCAGCACCACAAAACAGCCAGAACGCCTAACCGTACTGATCGCCATCGAACTAGGCCACCATGGCATCGACGTAGCAGTCTTGGGTGAAACAAGGCTCACAGACCAGGGTAAACTCCGCGAAGGATATGTTGGGTACACCTCCTACTACATAGTCTATCCGACAGACGGTACTCGAGATCATGGTGTCTGTTTCACAGTCGCTAATCGCGTTAATGCTTTGATGATAGGTGAACCGCACGCCATCAGCCCTCAAATCCTGTTCATACGCCTGCGACTCTGTCGAGGTAAGTGTACCAAACGTGTTAGTGTTAATGGCCCAATTGTGTCATATTGATGACACAAACAACCACTTCCATGATCAGCTTTCGGGCACAATTCGGTCGTCACCAGTGAGTGGCCGACTGTTTATTCTAAGTGACTTGAACGCTCGAGTAGGGTGTGACTCGGTAGCTTGGCCGCGAATCCATTGGTTCACTCAATGAGAATGATGATCGTCTGCTCCACCTGTATGCTACTCATGAACTGGCCACCACAAACCCCCAGTTCCAACTGCATGCGAGTGACAGCACGTCGTGGACTGACTCATGAAGCGGTCACCATCATTTGCATGACTACGTGATTGTGCGGCAGCGCAACATTTGCGAAATGTGTATCACGCGAGTGATGTGCGGCGCCGGATGTAGCGACCACCATAGGCAGGTCAGCGGTAGAAATTGGATGTCAAGCGATTGGAGAATTTCGAGACGAGGCCTACTTTTCAAAGCGCATTTGACATTCTTCTGAAAGATACTGTTGCATCCATCACCTCCGAGGGTGTGTGGCAACAGCTGAAAGAACAGACCATGGCAGTATACGTTGGAATCATCGGCATCGAACGTCAGAAACGTCCGGACTGGTTCGACAACAACAACACGGCTATCTCCAGCTTGATACAAGAGAACCATGCGGCGTTTGCCGCCTCCACAATGGACTCAGATAATGAAGACAAGACAGAGACATTCCGGAGTATTCGCCGTGAACTGGCCCGAACGTGTTCGCGGAATCAAGGACGATTAATGGAGGAAGCAAGGTGAGAGGATACAGGGCTACGCCGGTCATCGATAACACAAGCAGTTCTGCGGTTCATTTAGGGCGATTTTCGAACTATCATTGCGGTCCACCAAGGTTGACGTGG